>CAHIKZ030005353.1:2627500-2655000 GCA_903632075.3 Acanthosepion pharaonis | reverse complement strand
TATTAATCTAACCTTTATAATGCAACTTATTATGGCTTTAACAAATAAAAAAAATATCGATTTTCTGTCAGATTCAGAAATTTTTTAATTTTGTCCTTTGCAATTTTCCATTACCTCCAATTAAAACACAGAAAAATATCGGTGCTGTTTTCTTTTTTAAACTTTATGTGTGCAATACAAAGATTTACTTATTTATGTGAACCGTCCTTGAGTAACAGCAGTGATTGTTAAAAATTGTCAAGATGTTCAAGTCTTTCTAATTTGATTCTAACATTGGTCAGTCTGAGTGATATTCGATTCAGATTCCAGTCCGTTTGGCAACCTACATGCATATATAATCAAACAGCAAACGCATAGAATTGCAGATTAAAAAATCAAAGATGTCTACTTGTCATGTCGGGCATAGCTTTCTAGACATGCGTACCTTTTTAAGCAAAGGTAATATATTTTTTTTCAGTTTTTAAAATTTTTTATCGGTCATATACTTATATGCTTTTTTGATAAGAATATCTTAAAAAATTGTTATGGCATTTTATTAGTCAGCCTTTTGATTAAATCGAAGTACGAAGAAAAAGATTTTAATGATTTTAAAGCTGGTATTTTCGGACACGCCTGTGTCATTTATGAACGCGACGAGCAATAAACAATGAAGTGGGACACTTTTTTTTTCGGGGAATTTGTTATTATTGTTGCGTTTTTCCATGTGTTGCATTACTGTAAGAAATTTAATACTTCTGCCTTAGTAATTTGCCACGATTAGCGTTGTGGGGGGGGGTTGAACAAGGTTCTCTGTGGAAACTGTAATCTCTGAGTAAGCCTAATTCCTTGTTTAATCATTTGATATGTGATTCTATTTTGAAAATATATTTTAAATATTTTATTCGCCGTTCCTGTTGGCACTTTAATGAAAATGCTAATAGCGCGCATTTGACATTATCAATGCCGTGGTCCGGTTGGTGGAAATGTGCAGCTACAAGGAAATTGATGTTGTTGTCTTTGATGTTTTCTTTGTGGTTATTGAACCGAAGATGGAATTCAGTGTCTGTTTTACCGAAATAATTTTCCTTTTTTTGCATTTGTTCCAAAAAGTAAATATATAATATTGAAACTATCAACAGTTAAAGTCAGAGGGTCTGATTGCTATGTGTGTGTCCGTGGGAGGCGTAAAAATATTATCAGTGATGACATGTTTAGAAATTTGGCATCGGAGTTTATTGCACATGACGTTCCATTGGTGAGATGGTAATTAGGTTGACGGCTGGCGTTGAGTGGATTCTCACTAAATATCTTTTTAATTGTATGGTTGACTTATATGTATTGAAAATCTTTTAGTAAGATATGGGATAGTTCGTGAATTATAATATATATATATATATATATATATATGTTTATTTAGCACTAACAAGAAGGCTTACACTACACATGTCCGACCATTCGTCCATTGCGAGACACCTACAACAACATTCCTGTCCACATTCACAATATAAAAAATTACTAATCGACAACACAACTATCCTACATCATGAAAATAACAAATTTAGATTACAGATACTAGAAGCAATTTATATTAAAAAATAAAGCCGGCACTGAACAGAATCAACTATGAATACTGCAGTGATGTTCTGAAATGCCTGTAAAGGAACAGTTTTTTAATGCGCTCTTGACCATGACATTATAACATGAAAAAATCCATGATGGATAATTTTTTCATGTTGTAATGAACGCTCAGCACATTGTCAACCGTTTTGCATTTAAAAGCATAAGTAAAAAATTACGGTAATGGATAACAACGCAAACATTGTATAAATACTTGTACTAATGAATAACATATAGTTTTGTACTACTTGCACCTCTGAAGATTATCTTGGAAGAAGATCGAAAGTACTTGCGAAATGAAAATAAAAGAAATTTAAACAGCTATATGACATTTCTCTTATCCTTTAACATCAATACACGGAAGGTTATTCGTGAGTATGAACGGATTTTGTTAAAATTAGCAGACATAATGTCTGTAATTTATTCGCACACACACACACACACACACACACACACACACACACACACATATATATATATATATATATATATATATATATATATATATATATATATATATATATATCACAGTTAAAAAAAATCCGTAGATCCAATTAATATAAAATATTAAACTGATCCGCAAAAGAGTTGCTATGGATAAATTGTCGTCTAAATTACGCGGTAATGAAAATAACACTGACATCTCATTTTAACAGATATATTTACCAAAATTGCACAAAAATATCTTGAAATACGAAAGAGTAAATTTGTTCAATAAAATCGCCATTGGCTGTAACCACAACTTCGGAATCTCCTGAAACTCTTCTCGGTAGTCTCCTTGTTAAAGGTGGTGAATGCTGTTATAATCCTTGCCTTCAGTTCATCTTTGATGTTACAAGGAATTTTGTTGGTCACTCGCTCTACTGCATCCCACATATAATAATCAAGGAAGTTGGAGTCTGAGGAGTTAGGTGGACAGATGTAAGAGGTGATTTGGTCGCAAAAATGGTTTGACAGCCATGACTCGGTCATCCTGCTTGTGTGGCATGGTGCAGAGACATAGGGTCTTCCAGCAGCCACCCTCTTGACCCAGAGCACCACTACCTCCTCAAGGCACTTGATGTAAGCCTCCGTGTTGAGTCTGAGACCCTCACCAACAAATTTGGGAGTTCTTTTCTTATCAGAATGATCAGTGAACTTTCCGTGCTGCCGTACCTTCTTAACCAGTATTAGACTCATCTAACTCTTTTCGAATCCTCTGAACTATCTTCAGATTGACACCCAAAAACTCAGAAATATTCGTATTGGAGATTCCGTACGAATGCCAAGCAGTACAGCATGTCGTTTTCAAATTCCTGACTGAGTGAATTGCGTCATGGTGCTTTTCTTTTCTCATAGATGGTCCCCAAATGATCCTACTATATCGTGCAATCGACAAAATCAAAAACAAGCAACAGGCATACGCAAAATTACCAATCGCACCATATATATATATATATATATATATATATATATATATATATATATATATATATATATCATATATTCGAATAGTTTCACATGGGTGCTAATTAAATAAATTTTGTTTTTCTTGTTTATAAAAAGATATTTAAAATACTGGATTCTATGCTGAGTGATATTAGGAGTGGGTGGTGAAAATTTGTTGTACCATCCAACTTCCTAAAACCTGGCCAAATGACAGAAAAGTTTCTGTAAAGGTAATTTTGGTCGGGTTAAACCGAAACTTCTTAAGCACCCTCTAGTAGGCATATATACGTGCAGAGACGCGCGTGCGCGCACACACGCACTCGCCCATTTCTTTTTAGTTTAATAATTTGTTTATTGCACTGGTGCTGTTTATATTTAATTGCATAATATATTAAATTATTTTCTATTAGAATCATTCGTTATGTATTTCCTTTTCATTCTGTTTCCTTTTTGCTCCTCCGTAAACAATTTTCCTGTATATATTTATAAAGCAAAAATAACACCCAGACATTTTATGTAGCTTCTTACAAAATCTACAGTCTTTTATCTTGTTCCTTTTATTCCACGATATTTTTATTTTTAGTCTCGCATGTTTCCTTGTTTAATTAGGATTTTATATGCAACGTGAATATGACGAAGTTTTAATAATAATAATAATAAGAAGAAGAAGAAGATTATTTTTTATTGAAATATATAATATAAATGATATACAAATAAATATATTAGCTTTTTGGTTTCTAAAAGAAAATTAAATCAGGATTTTCATTCATATTTATTATTTGCAGTTTTTATATGTGAATTATAAATGACTTGCGAAATAAAATACAGATTCGAAATTAATTCATGGAATGGAAATCGAAATGATGTGAATTTCCTGATGAAATCTGGTGACATAACACAAGGCTAATTTTTGTTTTAAACAGGAAAGAACCGAAGAAGCACAATATGTATTTTGTATGTAAAATTTACCACAAAGATATGTATTAGTACATTGACGGAAAATAAGATTGCAAAATCTTGAATATCTGTTTCAACTTAATCAAAATTAAATGTTATTAAATGCTTATTAAATACTAGCAGCATGGCCCGGCGTTGCCCGTGCTTGATTCAAAATTGTATGACTCATACAGCAATCGCTATCACCTGACTTGAAATATTTTTGCCCTTCCTTGCCTTTAAAGGAGTGCCCTTTTCCGTGCTGATGTTGCTACATGACTTACTTCTTACCTATCTCACACTGCGAATTTTTTCTAAGCTCTATACTAAACATTAAATCTGTTACGAAAATAGAACTAAACAAAATTAACACAAAACGATCAGCTTTAAAAAAGGACTCGTAACTGGAAAAAACGAATGAAAAAACATTGTTAGCAACAAATACTTTTTCACACCCAACCAAGTTTCCTGAAATATTGAGACTGGTCATACTACTTGGGCGGGGTTGTTGTTGCCCTTGTCTTGTTAACTCGGTACTTTGGAAAGTACAAATAAAAAGAGCTCAAAAGTGTTTAACAACGCAAAGAGTCCAAAATGAAGTGAAAAGCTTAGATGTACTGGGCCGCGTAGTGCAAGCGAGACATTCAACTTAAAAACCCCAAAATCTGTATCACCTGTGAATTAATCGGTTTTTTATAAAGTTTGAGTCCCAAATAAAAAATCGGGCTCCGGCATGACACAATGACGTAAATTGAAAAATCGAATCTGGGATGCGGCCTGGGAGAAAGAACAAAGTTTAAAGAAGTGGGAAATGGACTGCTGAGGGCTAGGGTCAACACGGAGGTTTGTATCGATTTTTGAGTCACGATGGGGTCACATGGCATTCTATGCAAGGCACCTCTAACTGGGTCACGTAGGAATTTCTGGTTGAATTGTAAAGAACGCCCGAAATTTTAGAATGTAATCCGCCCAAATACCGGAGTACCAGCCGATTTACCAATTTTTTGAAAACCTGAGTTCAAATTGAAAATCTGTCTCCGTTACGAATTGATGCCGTAAATGTCGGAAGTTGAATCAACATTTGACGTTAATTGCAGCCTGGGCGTGAAAAGAAGTCAAAAACTGACAGCTGATGACAGGGTCGAACCGGATCTTTTTATCGATTTTTTGCTGCACGAAGGGGTCTCGCACGCATTTTTGAAAGGTCGGGGTCATTCATTTCTGTACATATGATATGGTGATGTGAGGAGAGACAATTGATGCTTGTAACTATACATTAGTTGGTGATGGGTCCAATGCTTCACAGTACTGCGGTAAAGGGGAGCAAGTGCTCATCCCAAGGATGCATTTGTATCCATCAGAAGCCGATGTACCCTTCACTTTCAGAAGATCCCCATTCCCATTCACACTGTGTTTTCCTATGACAATTAATAAGGCCCAGGGACAAACACTGTCTGTCACTGGTTGTACACTTAGAGGAACAGTGCTTCTCATACGGCCAACTTTACGTAGCCTGCTCTCGACTCGGCAGGCGCGATGATGTGTTCCTTTATTCACCCTCATAAAAAGCTGAAAATGTGGTCTACACTGAAGTTCTCAGCCAGTCCTCAGCAAACTCCATTCCATTTTTCCTTTCCATGCAAGAGGCCGTTTGTCAGCATCAATTACAATAATGAAATCAGAAGAAGCGTTATTTTCGAGAGCATACTTAAAACTGCGGACATAGCTGTTTGTCTCGTGGAGCATTTGTTGGAGACACGTTATGATATCCCTATTTCAAGCCTTTCAGTAGGTCCTTCTACAGCTCTAGCAGCGAAAGTTGAAATTTCATCGCGTTGCCGCCTTGTGCGCTTTTGCGCGGAAACTTCCGACGCCCTTGCAGCAGAAGTTGCAGAGGCGTCGGCTGCATGGCATGCGGTTTTCTCAGCCATGGATTCCTGGGACCGTCGAATGGACGTTGCCGCAGCTTTCGCTGCGTTACGTGCGGTTTTCTCAGCCGTGCTCTCCTGGGACCGTCGAATGGAAGTTGCAGCGGCGTCGGCTGCATTGCGAGTAGCTTTTCGATGCGGGCTCTGCCGAGACCGCAAAAGCGCTTGTGATGAAGCCGCTTTTTTGTTATTTTGCAAGCGTTTAGATAGTTTCCTCTTACTTTTCAACGACTATGTGTAAACTGATTTGCAGTACAAACGGTAGTTACGCTCACCAAGCGTTTCATCTGACAAAACATACTGCCTTCGTTGAGATTGACCTCAAAGAGTCCTCTACCTTCGTTGAGATTGACCCTCAAAGAGTCCTCTACCTCGGTTTCTCTTTGCCGCAGAGGCTCTTTTAGAACGCCTTCTAAGGTTACCTCGCCATGGTATTTTGGCACGCTTAGCAAAGCTGCCGTGTCGGTCATAGCCACGGCACTCAGAAGAGTGCAAAGCAGAGGTTGAAGTAGACGCCAGACGCTTCTCTCACAAGGAGGCGCACTCAATGGAATCCTGCTCCCGTTTCCCCTTAGCCGGTGAGGCTTTTTTAGAACGCCTGCTAAGGTTGCCTCGCCTGGGTGTTTCTGCAGCCTTTGCAGAGCTGCCGGATTGTTCATCGCCACGGCACGCAGAAGAGTGCAAATCAGAGGTTGAAGTAGACGCTATATGATCATCTGTAACCAGAGTTATTATGTGCTCCTTCGCAGTCGCCTGTTCAGCATGTGTAACGTTAACGGTATTAGGGGTCTTCAGTTGCTGACGTGCGGATGTTCGTCGTGTAGGAGCCATTTGAATGGTTGTAGAAATGCTGTGTAAGAAAGCGAATAGAAGTTGATGCTGAAGCGGTGCAACATCGTTGTATACGAAAACTAAAAATGCAGTGGAGCGGTATGGAAAAAGCTTCTCCTAGCTATGGGCCGTGCCTTCTGGCAGCACGAAAACGTCGCTGTAGAAAGAAGTTACGCAACCAAAACGTTGAAGCGTTGAAAGTTAAAAAGTAGTGAAACACTGAGGTGTACTGGGCCGCGTACTTAAGGCAGAAGAGAAGTAACTTGCGACAGCAGTTAACTGTCTAATAGCAAAACTGAACTACGAAAAGGTAGAAATAGGTATGGAACGCTAAAATGGACTGGGCTGCGCAGTAGAGGCAGCACGCGGAGATAAAATGGGTAATGCAAACGTTTAAGCAAATAGGTAACTCGCGGTAGCAGGAAGCTGTCAATTAATCCAAAGACAGATGCGTTAATGGCGATCAAATCAAGACGTGAGTGCGGATGCAGCCGCGCTGAAGATATTTAAAGGGAGCGTGACTTGTCATTGATTGGTGTAGCCTGGACAAGGGCCATGACTTAGACCAATGAATGAGCTCACGCAAAATGGAAGATGCTAGCAAGCGTTCACGCATGATTTGGCAAGCGCAAGGCTTGACCTTAAACGGGGTCAAGCTGTCTGCTGTATATGCAGCTTGGCTCTAACGCACGTGATGCCGTCAATGAGTTTGTTTTGTGCAACAACGAAAAGCCGCTAACCGTTTGCCGGCATTAGCTTTGAAATGGATTGGGAGGAAGCCCTGCTTTTTTAGAGCAAAAACTCCTCGTCATGTCTAGGATGCGGCCTGGGCTAGGGGAAAAGGTTTAAAGAATTGAAAAATGGACTGCTGAGGGCAGAACCATTTTCACTCAGCATGTATGCGGTTTTTTTTTTCAGTAAAGACGCGAACAAAGGAAGTGCTTATTTTGGTAAGATGCGACGATTAAAGCAAAAGTGTTGACAAAGTCGAATATGTTATTTGTGGCTCAAAGTCAGATCTGCTAGAAGGGATAAAAAAAAAAAGCCGATATTTCAATGTCCCTGCACCCATCCCAGAATTTGAGGTCAAATGTTTTCTTCCACTCCACTGCACGCACTGATCTGTTTCTTCCCGAGCATAGCGTGACCTTAACTTAATCTGCATTTAGGAAATACCCAACCGGAAAAACATTTTTAAGGGTTGACCGATTGCACTCTGTTTGGGGGGTGCTCAGAGTTGAAACTTCACATGGTGACTCCCAATGGCCTCATCATAAATACGGTCGGTTTTCGCTAAAAACCGACATGCGGTTCAGGCGCAATCTGGGCGTATCGGTTTTTGGGTTTTATCGATTTTCCGCGCTGTTTAGGGGTCCGTGGCCATGAAGCTTCTGGACAACACTTCTAATAGTAGACTCTAAGAGGGTGTCAAATTTGGTTGAAATGCGATCATTCCTTCTGTAAGCAGATTTTTTCGATTATCGATTTTTTCGGAACCTGAGTCCGAACACAAAAATTGGGCCCCGTCATGTCCTTACGGCAGCCATTTGCAAACTTTTGGTGAAAACCGCATCGAAATCGGGTGAGAAATGCGGCCTGGGCGAGGTAACAACTCCCACGACAGACACACGGACAGACAAAATGAGAAATATAGATAGATAGATAGATAGATAGATAGATAGATAGATAGATAGATAGATAGATTAGTTGGATTACAGTAAATGATCCCATATACAAATAAAAAATATACGTGTCCAAGTTCCAAAATAAGGCATGTGTCAGCAGTACTCAGAACCTCATATTAATACACTGTATATCTTCCTTGGGTTTTAAGACAAATCTTTAGTCTCGCATTCATATGATTATACAGAGGCAAATACCACCCTGCGATGGACCTATTGACGCAATACAAGAACTAGAAGTGTCAAATGTCGTTCCATCATGTCCCATACAGTATGTCGAGTAGTTTGGACATCATGTGGTCTGACAGTATCCTGCTGGAACAATACACCAGCTTCCTATTGCAGGAATGGCAGATTCTAGGCGTACATGGTACAGATCAACGTTCCCTCTGCAAGCACAGAAAGTGAGCGAGCGTTGTAAATTATGGCACCCAACACCATGATTAACTTTTGTGTTGTGGTTGAATACCCTTTGGAAGGCGTCACCCCCTAAGTCTACGTCGCACGCGCAAACTACAGTCATTTGCAAGGAGGCCTAACTTGCTCTCATCACTACAGAGTACGATAGGACCTCCGTCTCGCGACAAAACGACAGTGTTGCGACGAATGTGGAGGTATTGCTAGATATAAGATTACTCCTGCTATAGTGTGTGTTGATACTCCTGGGATTTCATTTGCTTTGGACGCCACGCAGTTTGTTACCGGTCCCCTTACAGTGCTTGTTCCATGTAGCCGTCCAGAGTCTGATCTACGGTTTTAGGAATGTGCATTTGACCACTGTTGCCAACACTGAGACGCTGCGCACCACGTAGAACGTATGCAGCAATTCTTTGAAATGACTATATAGCCTTTTGTAGGCCTTACTTGCTCTAATTAAATGAAAGAAACACGTATACGTATTGCTGACATGACACCTGTTTGCACTGAACTCTTTCACTACACTGAACCTTTTCACTCCATAACTCATAAGTGATTTTCACTTATGAGTTTTCACTCAAAAACTCATAAGTGATTCATTTGTATGAGAGTTACTACGTTACAAGGCCGAAGACGATGAAAATTTTATCAGAATATCTTTTACGTTCCTACCATACATCTACTTTCCCCAGGTCAAATGTAGCCTTTTTAAATTCGGGTGCCCCAGTTTTATTTTCCGTCAGTCTATACAATTTCGTTTTTCCTCATCATTGTTTTGTTAGCTATTTAATCTGATTATAATAGCAGATACAGCTGAATAAAAAAAAACACACACACACAATGGAGTGATACTGGAAAAGTTGAGATTTGTATTTGAATTCTTTTTTTCCCAATATTTTGCAGGAATTTATATTGTAGCATTTGTTTATGTTTCAAGAGATAACTATGTTTTCATAAATAAATTCTAGATTTATATGAAGGTTCTTCTAAGTTCCGTGACCCTTCAGGACATGGGCGATCATGACATTCCATAACCTTGTATCTCTTTGTATTATTTGTCTCTTCTGTGTCTCGCCTTCTCCCGATCTCCCATCCATTCACACAAGCTCGTCAGCATGATGACCAGCTGCCTTAACACCGTCCCTCTTACCTTCGATATGTCATGTGAATGTCAAATTATCTAAGCCCTCTTGCCTTATTATGTACCTAAGAAGTTTCTCCATCAATGATATTTGCATTATCTGTTGGTAGGACCACATTTCTGTTGCCTCAATTTTTCACTTGATTTGGGATGCGATTGTCCACCATTCTACGGACCACTTAGAATAGCCCCCTCCCCCCATGTAAAGATTGAATAAATCCGGTGAGAAGATGCATCTCTGCCTTAGTCCCTTTCCTATTTCTATGCTCAATTCATTTTCTATCGTATGCAGGCGGATTGCTCCCAGTATAAGTTCCTTTACAAATAGATTCAGTATTCCTAATAGTTCAAAAATATATTTGCGTCGTACCTTATTAAATACTTTCGTGTAATCTATAAAATATAAGTGTACATCCTTCTGCAGTGTTCTTTCCAATATAATTTTGATTATAAATATGGCCTTTCTTATTTCAGTGTCCTTGACAAAGCTACATTGTTCTTGTCTTAATTCTGGTCTAATTCTGCGTCCTATTAAGTTGGTTATCCGATAGAGTCGCATTCACTTGCCTCTTATTTCTTAGATAGCACTTCCAGTGTGTCGCGATTGTCGTATATTTTATTTATTACTTCTATGATCTTGTCCATACCGAAAGGCTGAGAGTATTTCTATTGCGATACCATTTGGCCCTGCTAATTTGTTCCTCTTTATTTTCTTTAGTAATTCAGACTTTAATATTTTCGGTCCTTTCATATTTTTATGTATTGCAGTTCTCTCTCTCTCTCTCGTCGTGAAATACTTCCCTAACGTATTCTCTCCATCTTTGGAGTATTTTTTCTTTTTCTGTTATAAGTGTTCGCGCCTTTGATTTTATATACATTTTGAGTACATCGTTTTTTCTATTTATTATTTTATTCTTTTGTACATACTTGACTTATAATGCTCATCCTTTATCTTGGTTTTTATACTGAAACAAAATTAAAGAAAACTAATCGACGATGACATCTGCGGCGATAAATCATTCTGTAATTCTGCAATTTTCATTCTGTAATTCCCCACTGTTTAAGTGTTTAAGCGAAAAAGTCAGAGATTGGTATATATTAGACTATATAAAGCACCAAGAGATTAATTCATGTTGATCTCTAATTAGGACGTCATTTTGGAAATTGAATGTTTCAGAAATGTGAAATAGTATTTCAGAGAAAGGTATATTCTTTTTGTGTCAGCAGATTTATGTATGTATATAAAAAAATCACATTGGTAAACAGTAATTTGTGTCTGTGTTCACGTGACAAATTTACTAAGATATTATTTGCATAGATTAAAATAATGAAACTACTATTGCGTTTCTCATTTGATTAGGCGTTTTGGTTGTTACATGAAGAAAAGTAAGCAAAGCAAACAATTTGGTGCAATAGCGTTACTCAGTATTTAAAAATGTAAGACAAATCTGGAAAATTATATCTGAGCGATTTGTCGGATATTATTTGGTAATACGAATAAGTCTTGAAACATTCCCATCCTGGCCCATTTCTCAAAATCTGGTCAAGCATCAGATTTTTTTGAATCTCTTCTTGGTCGGACCGAGATCTTTTCTGCATCTTCTAGTTTTCATAGTACAGTGTAACCCGGATATAAGAGAGTTGTCGGGACCGGAGAAAATCTCTCTTATATCCGGGTTTTTCTTATATCCGGGTTACACTGTATAAAGGATTGATGACAAGAAATATAGAAACAGTAAGACTTTATTCAATCAATTTCCTCTGAGACAAATATATGAACCAAATATATTAAGCTATTTGTGGGCTTACCGCTGAGTATAAAGAGATGTTGATTGATTTCTTTTGATCACATTGCTATAAATAACAAAGAATCTTATATGATTCTAGGAAGTCCATTTACTACTCTGGTGTAACAGTATCACACAGTGGGTAGGCAATATAGTTAGCTCTAAAGTAGAGATAAAAATAATGAATGTGATAGGTACTTGAAATGTATCTTTTTTAATGCATTATCAAGAAAAAGAATAAGACATTTTTGTAAACGTTTCAAGAAGCCAGCGGTTGTCGATACTTGTCAAGAAAGACGACAATCAGGATAGTATTAATATCTTCAAAACCTTGACGTATTTAGGAAGGATATTAGAATAATCTAGAACCTATACTGTCAGCAAATCACCTGCATACGGATAGAAAATGAATTCAGTAGATTCAGTATTCAGAAAGGGGTGTAAGACAAGGATGTCTCTTCTTCCCTGACTTATTCAACCTATACAGTGAGTGAATTAGAAGTCCTACCATTGGTGGCAAAAATCTTAGTAACATAAGATACACAGATGACACTGTTGATATCGGACGCATAAAGGAAACTACAAGAACTCCTACAGAATTTAGTGAAGGAAAGAGAGAAGAAAAGAAGAAAAGTAAATTGCAAGAAGACTGAATGCATGGTTGTGAGCAAAGGAACAGTCCAACATGGAAATACCAAAAGTACAACAATTTAAATATCTGCGAAATGTTTTAACAGAAGACGAAAAGTGTGACATGGAAATCCGAACGCGAATTGGGATAGCAAAAGATGACTTTCAGAAGATAAGCAAAGTATTAAGAAACACAAAAAATTTCGTTCGAAACAAAGAAAAGAATACTGAATTGTTACCTAATATCAGTCTTCCTATATGGCAGTGAATGCTGGATAATCTCACAGATGAAGAAACTTGAAGCGACAGAAATGTATTTCTATAGAAGTATGCTGAGAATATCATGGACCGAACGACAAAGTTTTAGAGAAAATGGAATTTCATAGCACACTTATACTTAACATAAAAAAACAATTGGAATTTCTAGGGAACATAATAAGGAAAGACGGCTTGGAAAATTTGTTACTCACAAAAATTGGTACTATTTCAACTCATTCAAATGAGAGAAAGAACATTTATAAATGGGAACATATTTAATAAAACCTATGAGATTTGATATAAAGCAAGAAAAATCTCGACACAACAGAATCAAATTCGTAAAAGTGCATCTCATCAACAAATTCATATGAAATATTTAACTTTCAAGTTGTAAGACTGTATAACCATTCCATTATTCTAATAATGTGAAAATGATAAATTAATCTAAATACCTGAGACAAATATTGATGAACTCGTTAAGTAAAAAAAACGTACTATTGTAGAAGAGGTTTGTATTGAACCATTCTCAGTGTGAATCGGATATCATTTGTTTGCCATGAACGAATTTGTATACAACTGATTCTTCTTTTCCGCGCTATGCTCCTTCGGGCCATGGATGATTATGGCTCTCCGCTTTGTTACTCGAAGCCACTTTTGAATCCTTACGATCCTTCTCAGTTCATCTTCTGTCACCCATTCACATAAACTCGCTGTCACCTCCTACATCTCTTCAATTAATCCTGGAAATGTTAAATTCTCTAAGACCTTTTTCCTCATTATGTGTATCAGAAATTCACACCTGCTTTTTTTATTGTAATTGTGTATGTTTTTAGTCCCTATTTTCCTTAAAACCTCGTTACTAGTAAGCTTAATTTTATGATATTCTCAGCATCCGTCAGTAGAACCAAATTGCTGTCGTTTTAAGTACTTTCTTCATCTGATACAGATAAAAAAAGACATTATGAAAACTTTAATCGTATTACCTCTACTATATGTCAGTCTGAATGAGTTTCAATTGATTCATCAAATCAACTACACGACGTCACTCAGATAACGACCCATATTACCTTTTTTAGCCGAACAGAAGTGGCAAGATTTGGCATCACATGAACAGTAAAAGGAGTCTTCATTTAGTTAGCCAACAAATACATAATCATTTTTAGAACAGTTTAAGAAATTTAATTTCATTGCTTTGACCAAATATTCAAAATGACATTCAATAAATATATTTTCTTGATGGGGAGGGGGAGATTTCAAAGTATTTACTTAGAAATAACTTATGACGTAAGCAAATTTGAGGTTATTGGATATGAATTGATTTGAGAGAGTATGAAGCGAGATATACAGAAAGAACTTGAGACAAATTGTCTGCGGAAATATATTAATGATAAAATCAGCGAAATGAATGAAAAGTATAAGAGTGACGCCCAATGAATGCCGGATTGATTATTCTAACAAGATAAAAAAATGACAAAAATTTTATTAAAATTAGATTTTCCTGAAAGACGCGAGAAGCTTTGTTAATCATTTACCATGGAAGTAACTGAAAAGTTCTTATATCAAATTATGCAGGATTTTTATCAGTTTTGGGATCAGATTAAAGCCTTGGCAAATCAACTAAAATTAGTTTGATTATCTGCGCCAAATTTGTCAGCAATAACAAGCGTGTACACGTCATCTGGCTTAACCGATCCATTTTCTGTAAACGGAAGATATTTTTTTACTCTCGTCGATAAAATGTCGCAGTGACTTTATTGAATATGTACGACGTTAAAGATAAACAAATCTCACCATTTACTAGGAATGATTATAGTGATTGGCAAACTGGTGGAAAAAATGACCGCATGTTTGCGGTCATTTTTACACCAGTTGAAAACCTTGTTTTCAAATTAAAACAGTATTGACAGATCGAATTAAAATGAGGAATTCATTCTACTTTCAGGGGAGAAATTAAGAGAAAACTTTACGGTTTTAAATGAGGATTTATTTGTTTTAAATTCAATTTTATAATGTGATTGTAAAATGGTGATTGTAAAATTCGATAAAAATTAAGCTATAGAAATAGAAAGTTATAAAAAAAAAAGCTAGCATATTATTATCTGAATTTGTCATCCCTTCAAGACAAGTCCTTTACCGGTTTTAAGTCCTTGAAGAGGTTGATTCGGCCATTCATGCAACTCTGCATCCAATCACCCTTTCAAACTGTCTTTTACAGACATAATCTCTCTCAACTAAACATGCATATGCGCATGTGCATACACGTCATCCCACGCGGGTACATTAACATTTATATCACTTGCATTGTACAACCCTTCTCTTTTACACACAGTCAGTTAAATTAAATGCATATACATTGGTAAACAAGTAGCGCACACACACACACACACACACACACACACACACACACACACACACACACACACACACACACACACACACACCATCGTAAGAACCATACAAATATGATACACATTTATAAAATCACTGATTTTGTCAATTCACGGAAGAACACTGAATCAACAATTCACAAATGTATATGTTCTTGGAAGAATCACTAATTAAAAATGCATTTTTATCCATAAGACGCGGCGTGTATTGGGGGGGGTTAATGAAGAGCGGGAGGAGTTAAGTAAAATAAGGGGGTACACAAAAGTGTATGTAACAACAACAAAAAAAAACGTGCTAGGGACCTTCTTTAATTATAATTAATTTCAGAGATTTAGTTTCGAGTTTGCAATTGTTAGACTTCATTCATTCATTCTTTCTTTTTTTTCTTTCTTTCTTTCACATTTTCTCTCTTTCTCTCTCTCTTTTCTAAAACAAAAGTCACGTATTTTTCTTTCTCTTTCTGCGTTAGAAGGGTGACTTCCAATTTTGTTACTGATAACGGAAACTCTTTCGTTAGCTAGCAGAACTATATTTCTTGCTGACTTTCTTCTCCAAACACGTTATAAAACAGAATTTTAAGATAATTGTATTTCTATGAAAGAATCTATAAGAATTCTTTCTGCTGAATGCTGACATGATGTATCAGAATAAAGGGTATTGCAAGAGTGCATTGAAAATTCTGCCTTTATTCGTGTTTATTTAATCTTAGGGACGTACCCGAGAAAAAAAATCTTAAAATTTCATTTCAAAAATTAAAAGGTTTCTGCAGAATTTTATTCCCAACATATTTAATGAGTTTATCTTTAAGATTCACAAAATATTAATATTTTTCTACTTGAATATTTTTCTAGCTGAAAATTGAAAATTAAAACTAAAACTAATTGATTAAATAAATAAATAATAAATTAAAAAATAAATTTTTGTTAATTCGCTTGTAAGTTGTAAACCATGCTAATTGTATATCAGCGTGACATAACTTTTTAATATTAGATTCTCAAGCTTGCGTTTAAATGAAAAGTGCAGTTTTAGTAAGTAGATTTTTAAGTTTACTGTTCAGGACTTCAATTCGTTGCAAGAATCTGCTTGTCGTTATCCTAAATACAATATTCCTCTTTGTTTTTGTTCAGTCCTACCTCAACACAAACTCGTTAAGTAGGTTATCCGATGTCTTCCATGGCATTACTTGTTTTCAATATATTCTGCGAGTGTTAGAACAACAACAAAACAACAACAAGGTAGTGTTTTCATTATTTTGGTTATATTTGTTTAATATTTAGACGTTGTTCTAAAATTGCAGATTGAAATATGGCAAGCTATTGCACACTTTGTGACACTTAATATCATCGTTTCTTTCCAGGGAACTAACACTTTTTCATTACGAGACATTAAGAGACATCTCTAAAGAAATGGTAATCGGAGTTTGTAATATCCGCTGAATGTGGCAGATTAGTGAAAACACTGTCTAGTTATCTAAAAATATGTTCTGTTAGTCTTAACCTGATAGAATATTACGACATTTTTCTTACCTAATTCTAAACAATTTTCGTCGATCACTACTACCATCAATTGATTGAAATAGAACTTGTTCTAATCAGTTGCTTGGTTCTCTAGAAAGCTCGCTTATAATAGAGAAATCCTTTTCACTGCCACCGTATAAACCATATTCATTGACTTTGGACGGCTATCCACTTTTCATCACCTGTCAGAAGATTTATTTAAAAACGAAACTTTAAAAAAGTTTTTATCGCTTTTTGTGCAAGTGACGAATATAACCAAGCTGAGGTAAATCAATTTCAATGTTTGATATTTTCTATATGTTATCTAGCCTCAGTTATTTTTATCGCTCACACGTGGAAGCCTATCATGTGTAGTGGGTTAGCCAATCTGTATCAGTGACAAAATACAAATTAAAATGACTCTCTACTATTTTTACTAAATCAAATGCATTAAAGACAACAACGACAAGAGAAATAATCAAATATACAGGTATTTGTTTTAACAGAAATTTTTTTTATATTACACACGATACAATAAAGTTGTACACACGATATAATAAAGTTGTTTAAAACACTTCAGAGTTTTTGGCTGTGTGATCAAGTGTAAGATAAAACGTGCTATGCTATACATCTGGTAAGGAATTAAACAGTTTATGTTGATGGTGGAATTGAATGAAATAGATTGCTTGATTTACTGTATTGCTTCGATTGATATAGTTACGATTTCCTTTATGTTGTTAAGATATTGAGTGAGTTGGTTTATGAATCTCATCTTGGTTGAATTGGTCCGTAGATGAATTGATGTTGAAAAGAAATTGAATTCCACAAGCCTGGTTGATGTTAATAAAAATTAACTTTTAGCGAGGAAGTTGGGTTTCATGGAATTGTGTGACGAGTTGATTATTTTAAGGAATCACTGACGAAGTCGCGTTGAAGTTTCATATTTATGAATTTTCTTGATCACGTGGGAGGCTTGAGAGAATGTTTACCAATTTTTGGCACGTTGACCTCTGAACAGGTCAACTCGAGGTCAACCGTGTAGACGTAAGCAGAAACATGACATTATTATTAATAAACAAAAATAACCTAATTTTGACATTTTTAACGAATATACTTGATGTGATGACATATACTGCAAAAGAATCAAAAGTGAATGAAGTTAAAACAAATCGCTATCATTGTTATCTAAAGGTAAAAAAGGTGATCCAATAAAAGAAATTTATTTTCTATTTTTTTTTATAATTGATTACGAATATTTACGATACAATAAACGTATGTATGTCTTTTAAATTTCAGATCGTCGACATTTCAGAAACCAAAAGCTAATATGGTGATCACAATTCATTCTTATCTCCTGCTACTACAAACAGCAGCCGCGCTTGCTGCTACTTTAAGCGCTGTACACTCGGTCAAGGCCCCTCTTGGACAAGATCGGCTTCGTCGGAGTCTGCGAAAAAAGGATATGGATAATATACCATATGACCATGATGAGGTAAGAGATATAGATGCATGTGTTTATTTTGGGGTTTGCTGACATAAGGCGGGGTGGTGTAGTGTAATGGTTATCAATACGTATTCGACAAAGCGAGTTCGAAAAAGCCTGCTGAAGTAGTTTATATCAATGCGTTAAATCAACACAACATGGAGACAGGCTGTTTTACGCCTTGAGCCACCATAATTCCACTAAGGCATGAAACTGACAGTGTATATATATATATATATATATATATATATATGTAATGTTTTTGAAACATGAGAACTCTTATGTAGCGAAGGAATCATATTTTTAAATGTTGTCCTGACTTAAGCTTTCGACTCACAAGAGCCGAATTTCTTTTTTTTTTTGGCAAGACATCATCAAAACTTTGTAGTCAGGTGTTATTATAAGCTGCACGGTCTTGTTATTTAAATTCTGTGGATTTGAGAAGCTGATGTTCTTTTTAAGCATGTATTCATAAAATCAATATATATATATATATATATATATATATATATATATATATATATATATATATATATATATATATATATATATATATATATATATATATATATATATATATATATATATATATATATATATATATATATATATATATATATATATATATACATACATATACATATATATATATATATATACATACATATATATACATACATATATATATACATATATACATACATACATATATATATATACATACATATATATATATATATATATATATACATATATATATATATATATATATATATATATATATATATATATATATATATATATATATATATATATATATATATATATATATATATATATATATATATATATATATATATATATATATATATATATATATATATATATATATATATATATATATATATATATTGTGGATGTGCAGTACTGTAATAGCGGTTCGGGTTAAGAAGTTGGAAAGCAGAGTTCGAGTCCCTGTTTGTTACATTCACTTACGTGATAATACTCTTGAGAAAAGTATGAATTCCTCCCAGCTATAAGCAAATAGCAGAACTGGGCAATCAGTCTAATTTAAAAAAAAATCGTTTGGAGACCATGTAACAAACTACGTGCACCAGTTCTCTGTATTCTGTTCTTCCGTAAAATGTGACTGCTTCTACGCAATATAATCAAATCTTATTGTGGATAATCTGGCTGTTCGCTTTTTAGAACTGATCTGCTGTGTCCTTATACGTCGAAAGCAAGAGCTGTGTCTAGTCTGTCTGTCTGTCTGTCTGTCTCTCTCTCTCTCTATATATATATATATAATAAAGAATTAATGGATTTTTATTTATTAATCCGAAATATATTTATATATTCATAATATATTTATATATATATATATATATACTGAATAATGTATGCTTTTAAGTCTTAATTCCTCTTGATACTAACCAATATCGGGGAAAACCTAAGGTGTGCCGTTCTTGGCGCTTATTAAATTGATATTTAATTTTTTTTTTTATTGAAACAACTCAATAACAGGCTTAGAGGTCAACTGATTGTATTTTCGTCGTCGATGTCGGTAAGTGGCTGTCGTTGTTTCAAATTCTCTATAAAACAGAGAGAGTGAGGGTAGGCGGTTCTTATTGGAAATCATTTCTAATCAAACAGCCTTAAAATGCACACATGAAATATCATCATTATCAACACCATCATGCAATGCTTGTTTACTGCACGACCAATGATAATTGTAATATGAACTGTTTCCCTAGGCCTTTCCAAAATCTTTTCATCGTTCGATAAAGATCGAGACTCGTATTCCCTGCTATATTATACCAACAAACCTCTCAATATCATCCCTCTAACTCCTGTCTTGTTATACATATTTTATATTTGCTATTCATTGGGCATCAGTCAAGTAACCTTTTTGCTCCATCTATTATTCTTTCCTCGTGCTATTTTGGACAAATAGTAAGAAGAAAAAAATAATAGATAGTTTCAACTTCTGCCGTTTTATCACTTCTATCACGTCAGTTATCTTCGTCACTTGCCTGATACATGTTGACCCGTCTATATTTCTGAGATGAGGTATTATGTACATTATCTACATTATTTGGACTATTGTCCTCATCTTTGTTGCCATATTTATTAAAACGTTTCGGCCGTTGTACGCTCTGGCCTTCTTCAGGTGGTTGGAATGTCAAACTGAACCCTTTATTTCGCTCACTGTGGTAGACTGTTCCACGTGCCATGTTTAATGAATGTCAGTTATCCGTTATCTCCTGTTAATTTCCCCCTGAAAGTTCTCCATTGCCTTAACCGGGTACTGAACTCACACTTTTTGGATCCTGTCACTGGATGATATATGATTCCTTAAGTATACGAATTTTCCAATGGTGTTCCTTGTCTATGATCTCAACCTGATCCTAAAGGGGGCAGTGATCTCCCTTCTCTCTCCATATGTGGTCAGCCACGCCTGATTTTTCCACTTCATAGACAAGGAAAATTCGTAAACTTAAAGAATCAGCACATATGCTATGCCACAAAAATCTCCTGAGCTGACCAAGCATAGAAATGAATACAATATGGGAACCAGTAATAAGGAGAACCAGAGAAAAGCGATAATAACAACAAAAGTTGCAATATGAGCTCTGGTAAAAACATGCAATGATAGCAGCAAAAATTGCAATATGAGCACTGGTAAAAATTGTAAGATTGCTGAGACATTAGATTTATAATACCCAGAAATAAATACACAGATGTCCTCAAGGACATATGGCACAGTGGATAAAGTCGCTGGTTAGATCCAGTGACAAGACCCAAAGGTTAAGGCAGTGGAGAACTTTCAGAGGGAAATTAACTGGAGATAACTGACATCCATTAAACATGGCGCGTCTACTCCGGAGAGCGAAATAAAGGGTTCAGTTCGACATTCCAACCACCTGAAGAACGACCGAAACGTTGTAATATGGCGACACAGCTGAGGACAATAGTCCAAATAATGTACATGTTGACCCCTTTTATATCTTTTAGGGATATCATACAATGACTATTTCATTCATTTCTGAGTTTGCTTTCAAGCAATTTTGTTACTTTCCATTTGTCACAACCGCATGTTACTATCTAGCATAACGCATTAGTTATGCAGTTTATATTTTAAACATATCGGCAATGTACTTTTCATTATATCTGTGTTTTTGCTAAATGCTTTCCATACTGTCATTATACATCATTGTGTTCATGGGTACTCTTTTATATTATCACCTGTCACATACACACACACACACACATATATATATATATATATATATATATATATATATATATATATATATATATATATATATATATATATATACTTGGGCTTCCTCCCGTTACTCATCTTCTATTTTATTTCGATTTTTGACGGAAAAAATCAGGAAAATCTATTGGTTACAGTGTCAGCATCATTCGTCCTGTAACATAAATTTTGAAAAAAAAGCTCGTTAGATTTATTTATTTTACAGTTATTGACTTTAATTATGACAGCTTCTGATGTCAAATTTTCAAACGATAACATTCTCTAACAAAAACACCAATTTGACATCAGTTTGAGTACATCATCTCATCTCTTCCTGATGCCTATGTTTTGTCCCTGACGTAGGCCTGAAAATAGTCAAAAGCGTTAGAACTGACCGATGATAGTAAACATCAAAAATTTATGCATTTTCTTAAACATGCTATTCATTTATAAAAAAATTCGTACATAAAAAATAAACAAAATTTCCTCCGCCGTCGTATTTAATAATAATAACAACAACAACAACATCAATATATATATATATATATATATATATATGTGTGTGTGTGTGTGTGTGTGTGTATGTGTAAGCAAATATATGGATATAGATCCGATAGTATGAAGAAAAATATACGGAAAAAACAAACAAAAATCATAATATGCAATTATGCTGTTTTAATGTTAATATAATGTCTATTAGACCGAAACGTCCGACGTTGACATTATATTAACATTAAAACAGCATAATTGCATATTAGGATTTTTGTTTGTTTTTTTCCGTATATTTTTCTTCATATATATATATATATATATATATATATATAAAGCAGAAAATGTCTCTGTGTGTGTCTGTGCATCTGTCTGTGTGTGTGTCTGTGTGTCTATGTGTGTGTGTGCTATTTATGCACGTTCATATTTAGAAGGATTTCGATGAAATTGTACACACATGTTTCAAATTTACCAAGGTAGGCCAACTTTTCAATCTCCATCCTCCACCCCCGCTTTAGCAGAAAAAACCCCGATAAAACTGAAGGTGGGTACGACTTTATGGAAAAACCAAGGCAAAGTTACACGCGAACAAATTTTTTACTGGATGAGCCGATGTTCTTTGCACTTAATGCAAAACATAGCTCATGGTACGAGGCTCATGTAGAGTTTTTGATGGTTTCCCATCGACATTGGCTTCACATAAAAAAAATTGCAAAATAACTGTAAACGTGAGCAGAAAGAGGGGGCGTTTCATTTGTTTGTACTTGAATCAAGCTATGACGCTTCATTCCTGGTTTGGTTTGATTATTAGATTTGTGAACAATACCATACTATTTGAAGTTATTACGGGCATAGGAAATTTACTGAATATCTAAAACATTGAAACTGTTTAACCCCAAACAACGGCCAAACAAGGTTTTATCGAATCGATAGAATTCCTTTATTAAGAACAATCAAACACTTGCAAACGACATACCGTAAAAAGGGTGAGGGTGGGGATTATACTAACGGATGATGCATGCAAGCGGGAACGCAGGCAGACATTTCAAGATAGGGGGTGCGGATATACAGGGGGTGCGGTTAGGCAATTGCAGCCATGTACATCCGGACAAGCCCGAAACCTCGGCTAGTATATATATATATATATATATATATATATATATATATATATATATATATATATATATATATATTCAGTTAAAAACAAACAAAAAAAACCCTGATAACAGCTAATAGATTAGTCGAAAGCGCTTGGATCCACAGATCATTTGAAGAGTTTTTACACTCTTTTCCAGGAAAGAAAATACTTGTACGAATGCAAGAAAATATTAATCAAAAACTTAACCGTTGTGCCTTGTCAGTTGTCTTCAGTGTGTGTGTGTGTGTGTTACATATTGAAACCACAAATACCCGGATCTATTACATTATCAGATACGCCTACATCGATCATCTGCAATATATTACAATATCTTGTTGATTAAAAATAGATATTTATGCACATAAGTACCTAGCGTTTAAGTATCTGTACTTTATATTGCAACTAAGACTAGGAGATTTTAGTTACAGTTTCTGAGAGAAAGCATGTATGATCTTAATAAAAAAAATAAAAAAAAGAGAAATAAAAGCTATAAAAATGAATTTAAATTTTAAAACGAAGCGTCTCTGTATCGTTAACATTTTGATGTAACCAACGTTTGATGTATTTCTAACCCCACCTTATTTACGTAGAAGACAAATTCCATCAATAAAACCGGAAGGAAACGCGCCAGTAATAATTTTTTTCCCTTTGGCCATTATTTACATATTCTTTCCGTAACATTGTTGAGAAATGTTGTTTTCATAACATGAGACATGCTCAGCGCTACCCGAAGTAAGCAAGCACCATGTAAAGTAATTTAAATATGTATAAAATGTATTAATGTTTCCTATTAACTTACAGCCATATCACATTGAAACACCGGTGTCATCCGATCACCGGAGTTAAGCAACTTTGAGCCTGGTTAGAAGCTAGAGAGGTGACATCTTGGGAATACCAGGTACTATATGCCCCTACCAACACCCATTGGGCCAGAGCAAGGGAAGATCTGGGGAAGGCTTACGCCCAACAAAAAATTTACAGGCTGATTAAGAAGACTTGCTATTCTTATATTCTTTTCACGTTTTTTTTTTATTGCTTTCAATGAAGAATAGATATTTTTCTTCATAGTCTTTCATATTACCTACTTATATACACGTGAATAATAGCGATTTTCAGTAGCTAACTGACGATTTAAACTTACCCACATTTACAAGTTCTGGCTGGTCCAAATTACTAATTGAAAACCGCAATAGATTGTTACGATAAATAATCGAATATATTGAGTTGAAATTGATTAGTTGTTCAGCCATGCAAGTGATCATTAAAAGGTTTGTTGCTTGGAAACGTGCCTGATTGAAATACAGCACAACTTGAATATTCAGTACTGCCAATTTACTTCCGAGGAATTGATATTCTATAATCGACGAAACTTACATTATTTTTCATAATTTGGTTGCTGATTTATTTGTCCACCTGCAGATTGTTCGTTGTTAGAAATGGACTTATTGTTAAATTTAACTGTGATATTTTCAAGTACGCTATAGATGATAATAAATTCATGCCAATGGGACAGTGTCCACTTTTCTGAATCTATAGAAATCGATGTTTATGTTCGTGCATTTTCGAGAAATTTCTTTTATTTGTACGATTATGTTGCGCTAAGTTGTTTTAGAAAGTCTATTCATGAAAAATATGTGCAGGTAGAGTAACAGATATCGGTACCGAAAATGGAAGCGATGAGTCGAGTTCTAATTTCAGGCAGGTTTGTTGGATTCACTTTCGCATAAATGCTCTTGAGATTTTTTTATAGTTTATACACATCATATATATATATATATATATATATATATATATATATATATATATATATATATATATATATATATATATATTATAGAGTGCTGGTGTTAATAAAATAGCGATCGATGTAATATAACAGAGCTATTAAGTGTATATTAATAAAAATACATATTATCCCGCACCGGTAGCACGACTCGGAATTTCATGCAGGACGCGCTCTTCAGGTGCTGTGTAGAGACTGACCGTTACATAATTTAGATTTTAATAATAATAATAATAATAATATATATATATATATATATATATATATATATATATATATATATATATATATATATATATCCAGGTAAAATGAGAACAAATGGAGTATAATTCCACTGTATGTAACATTTAATTTAAAAGAGGGTCAATACAGAATAGAGCTATCCTAATATATATATATATATATATATATATATATATAGACAAAATTAGAAATAAAAATATATATTCTTGTGAAAATTCTTCAAAAATTCTTCTAAATTAAGGCTGTAGTGTCTCACCCCAGATCATTGAAACGACACCAGTTGAGATCATAAAGTCCATCACCTTACGGCGCAGTTAATTGAGGACTCAATAATCATTTCAATGGCTGTATAGTATACACCTCGTGAGGGCTACATAACTAGTTTTGCATTCAGAGTTGTGCTTCTCTTAGACTGATTGCTAATCACGGATAGAGATCCCAGTCTCCCCTTTTGTTTAACCAAAAGAATAGAGAGATTCATACCTTCCCAAGGATATTTGTGCGAAAGTCAATATAACGAACTCGGCTGAAAATCGAACTTGGCTCACCGATTTCTCTTTCGGGGCCGCTAACCACACATCCAAAAAGAAATAAATAAATATAAAATTAAGCTATAAAAGGAAGATGATAGTGATAAAAGTACATTTTTAAGCTGTGACTAAACTAAATAATAGTGAACGTCCCATATTTCTTATCTCATATAAAATTCTGATGAATAGAGATAACACAAGTATGCAGACAAAACAAATAATATAGTTGATTTTATTTTAGTATCTAGCCAAAGTGGATACCAATTCATATTTCCTTTTCTTACTCGGTGACAGATAAATATGATATTTTGATTCTTTCTTCGAAATTACTTGTGGATTGAACGCGAGTAAACGGTAGGATAACCATCAAAGCCTTTTTGATTATTATTATTTCTGAAGTAACAAAAAACAAATCCTTTTCAATTTCATACTTTAACTATTGAACTCACCACAAGAAATCTCTCTTTGAAATTAAACATAAACGAAAAAAAAAAATCTATTACGAAAATATGAAACATATTACTCATAATGTAATATAAATTCATGTGAGCTTCTAACTTAACAATCGGCCGACAAAACGTTATGTATCACCCCTGAACGATTGTATTAGGTGCGTTAAAATTAAGTGTGAATGCTATTTGTAATTTTGTTAATTGTGATTTTGCTGTTGTTCATATTGGATTAATTTTGTTTGTATGATATGTTTACATCTACTGATATTTCTCTAATTTATTCCTTCTCTTTCAGATCTTTTATTAATTATATATAATCTTTTTTTTCCATTTTCAGCCCTGTTACTCCATAGAAGACATTGAAGGTAAGTGCCCATTTATTTACTGATGGTAAATTTTTATTTTTAAGTTCAATTAGTATTTCTGATATAACAAATTCCTTGCATATAGTTCAAGTACATAAAATGGTTAACTAGCTGATGCTCTTCGGCCTACTTATGCTAATAAAACTTTAACGAACGAAAAGAATGGCACAGCTTAACATATTAATGACAAGTCTTTTCCCATGAGGAGTAACTTTCTAACGAGCAATTCAGTATTCTTAACTCTTGATTTATTCTCTTATGAAAGCAGTTATGAAATATCAAATTTACGCAAATATCCAGGTATAGGGGATTGGTAAGTTGTTCCCATCTCGGGCTTCAGCAAATTGAGTGGAAGAAATGTAATTTTCATTGATTTTTCATTTATTCTGCAAGTATCTTTTCAAACCTTTCTAGTCTGGTGCTAATAGAAAACTTTTGTTTCATTTTACAAACAACCAGTTATTTAGAAAAATACTAAGGGACAATTCTAACGCGTGTCTGTATATATATATATATATATATATATATATATATATATATATATATATATATATATATATATATTTATATATATCATAATAATTCATCGAGTCTAGAACAAGAATCCTCAACAGAATGCAGAAAACACTGGACAGCTGTTTCATCATTTTTGGACTCATCAGCAGTGCGCAGACACAAAACTAGAATCGGAGCGTTACGATACAACCCAAGCATCATAACACTAAACTCAATATAGCACAGGTAATATATATATATATATATATATATATATATATATATATATATATATATATATATATATATAATTTAGACAAGTTTTGTCCATTTATTTTTAATAGTATTCTCATAATTACGGATAAGTTTCTTAGTATTTATTAAAGGAAGAAAGAAAATTACCATGTTGATGCATTTATTTTTAAGTACTATTGTATGAGACATGGCTCATAATTACGGATAAGTTTCTTAGTATCCTTTGACAGGATTCGAACCTGCATCCTATACGGAATCGTCAATACGCTGAAATTACCATGTTGATGCAGACAATCCATTTTATAATTATATTTACTACATTGTTCTTAGCCTAGCGGTAAGAGACCGTATAGGATGCTTAAATCCTGTCAAAGAACGAATATTTTCTATGAAAATTTCTCGGACATTCATAAATATATTTATATATATATATATATATATATATAATATATTAACAACGTTAAACATAATAAACCTTTACCTAAAT
>CAHIKZ030005353.1:2607500-2622500 GCA_903632075.3 Acanthosepion pharaonis | reverse complement strand
AAATTGAAACCATTAGTTCTGTTTCATCTTTAAGTGAATTTTGGAATAATATCTATTCGTAAAATAGTACAAAATGTTACACGGTGCCAAAAAAGTGATTGGGGAAAAGGAGGGTCTTCTTCTATCTTAATTTCTAAACTTAGCTAGCCACAAACACTGAGCCAAACATACCAACAATAGTCCTACTACCAAAACAACATATTCTCTCCTACCTTTCTTATTACATACACCATATTACCTCAATGTCTCCATGAAATCCTAACTAGTCCCCATATGTACAAGTCTGTGGGGAAGGGGAGGGGAATAAAAACAACAATTTAAAAAAAAGCCCCAATGATTATTTACAGTATGAATTAATATTACATACAAGAAAACAAAACAAAATAAGGTAGGTAATTAAACCCTAAATGTGACAGAAACATTAGTTAACTGGACGAAAAAATGCGGGATTATAATCGGATAAAAACATTCATTCATCCCAAGCGCTCACACACACACGTACTCATTCAGATACAACAACAAATACAAAAAACACACACGCGAAACGAAAGGCATTCCGCATCTACCAGAGAACTGACATCACTGACCACCTAACGATGGAGGGGATGGGGAATTAGACTAAAGAAAAATAGAGACAGAAATAAAAGGGGTCAATGAGCATACATACCCTAGCTAAGTTAACCGGAAAAAGGAAACTAAAAATTCAAACTAAACCTAAACTAGCCTAATATCGGGACGGGTTGCCTCTGTTCAATCCAGGAAGGACAAAATCCTTTACCTAACGGGCATCAAAGTGCCACTCCAGGTCAGCCCCTTTCACTCTACACAGTCGCGCCAGATTTACCCACCTTTTGCCGAATTCTGATGAAGGGAGTCGCCGCCTTTCCGTTCTAATCTTGACTTTAAGCTGATGCTTAAAGTACAAGATCAGTTGGGAAGAAGTGAACCTCCATAGAATCCCTTCTGACGTGTCGACCGAATCACGACTCTCATAACACCTAGCAAGCAGTGGAACACATATTGTTCAGCCTTTGTCAATGGCGGTGCCACATTGCTACAAACAGAAGAGGCCTCAAGGATAAAGAACTTTCCCTGCAACATGCGAACCATGAGGCCTTCAACAAACTCACACAACGGTGCTACCTACTTGCAATGAAAAAAGACGTAACCAAGGGTCTCGACTTCCCCATCACAGCGTCGGCAGTTTGGAGATTTCTCCAAGCCCACTGCGCAAAGTTTTTTGGCGACCCAGAGGATCCCACGCATCAGGGATGTCTCATCGTTATTGAAGCATTTCAACCCGGGCGCCCAAAGCCAGATTAAGCGAGCCTCCCGCTTCGTAAGACCGAACTTGTCAATCAGCTAATCATGATCGGACCCCCTAACTAACACTTGATATAATGCCCTACGAGACAACGCCTGGACGTTGGGGAGACCATCCGACGCCCGTAAGAGGCGTTTCAGAGCAAGACGACATTCACGATAGAAGGAGCATTCGGCTCGGGGCAAACGGTGGGCCTCCTCATCGCACGAGTGCACACTTCTCAGAGATGGGAAATTTCTACGGGTGTCCTCCTTCCAGAAGGCCCCCTCCTTATCCGATTCGCGACACAAACGATCTAGGAACCCGATACGAAGCATATGAAGACGAATCTCAATGTTAGGCATACCTAGACCGCCTTCAGATGGATGAAGGCAACAGATCTCTTGAGATAGCCTAGCGGGTTTGCCTCTCCACAAAAAAGAGAACAAGAGCCTTACTAATGATATTGGTGTGACATACGGAAATGGAAGTACCGACAGTCGGTAAAGGAGAATCGGGCAGATATGTGACCACAAATTAATTGCGATCTCGGCCTTCCCTCGTACCTCCGACCAATTCATTTCCAACTGGATATCAGGACCGAACCAGACGCCGAGTATCTTGACCGGCCCATCCGTCCAGGAGAAAGGTCCGGGAAGAGAAACTCCTTTCCATGTACCCAATTGCAAGACTTATCGCGTTGATCTCTGTCACCATCTCATAACCACTGATTTCTTTGGTGACTTCGTTAAAATCGGGTCTGCTTGACACAAGAACCGAAACGTCGTCGTCAGCATAGGCAGAATACCTGGCTGAGATGGAAGCCCCAGGCAGGAAAATTCCGCGTAGGACTGGATTCGCCTTTAACTTGCGAAGGAAAGGTTCCAATGCAAGAAGGTAAAGCATAGGCGAAAGCGGACAACCTTGACAAATAGATCGAGACAATACGAAATGTTCCGATCTTACCCCGTTCACTTCCACCAGCGCACCGGGAGTCGCATACAGAAGACAGACCCAGGAGCGAAAGTCCGGTCTGAAACCGGCAGCCGAAAGAACAGCCTCCAGGAATCGATGGTCAACCCTATCAAGGACTTCGGCTGATCCAAATTGATCAGCGCGGCTTCACTGTCGACTTTCTCTATGATCAAACGGACCATATGAAGGTTGTCCTGAATAGTCCTGCCCTTCACATCACAAGTCTGTTCGGAGCCAATCAGATTAGACAGGACAAGCTTCAAACGGTTGGCTAAGATCTTTGCCAAAATCTTTAACTCTGTATTTAACATAGTTAAAGGGCGAATATTACCTATCCCATCCCCACCGTTTTTGTCCTAACTTGATCACACCCCTGGTGAAACGTTGAGGTATAGACCCATACTTCATGCAGTTGTTGAAAATCAGTTCCAGCAAAGGAACAAAAACGGGCGACTGCCTCAGGTAGACTTCGTAGGGAAGACCATCTAGTCCCGGGGATTTATCCAGGCCAACCTGTTTCAACGCTTCCCCTATTTCCGACTCTGTGATGGGACCCTCGCATCCAGCCGCTTCAGCTGCCTCAAGGCAGGGAAAGTCGGCTAAATAGGCGTCGAACTGAGCAGGGTTCAGACCGGGCTTCCTGGTAAAAAGATCCCGAAAGTAATCCCGAAAAGCCTCACATATGCCCGAGTTCGTAGTTACGGTCCGCTTATCCGGCAATGTGATGCACGCAATATGCCGCTGTGATGCATTCCTACATTCCTCTGCACGCAATTCTGCGGCCATATTCGTCACCTCAGAGGACATTTTTTTAACCTAGCCCTAAATACCAGAGCTTGATCCTTCTTGATAAGCAAGGAGTCTAACTCTACCTTAGCTAAGGCTACTTCTCCACCATCACGGGATTTAACTGCCCGATCAACTCTTTTCTCACAAGCCGTTTGCGCCGCTAATCTATCTAGATAGAGTCGATGACTAAAATCGGCAGCAAACGTTCGAATTTTAGAATTTAATTTGTCCCACCAGGCATTTCCCACGACAGCACCCGTCAGTTCCCTTTGTAACGTTAGTAGCAGCTGGTCCCGGAATTCCTGCTCGCCAAATAATGAGCAGTTGAATTTCCAGTAGCCAGCCATCCTAACCTTAGGCTTATCTAAGTTATACGGACCCGGACAAGCCTACGATCCGAATAAACTATGTAATGGAAACTTGGACACCAGTAAATAATTAATAAACTATTTATAAATAGAAATTATACCAAAAACCAAAAGCAATAATTAATAAAAAAACTGGGAAAACTATAAGCTAAAATTAAAAATAAATAAAACTAATAGAGTATTTAAATTAAACTTGCTCAAATAAGTAAGTAAATAAAAGAAAGAATATAAAAGTCTGCTAAGACTTTAAGGAAATTAAAACGAATTCAAAATGGCGCCCAAAAGCTGCCGAAAAGAAATAAAAAACGAAACAAGCTATAGAAGAAAGAGAAAAAATTAAAAGTTCAAAATTCAAAAAACAATAAATGAACTTTTTTTTTTTTTTTTTTAAACACGTCAATTAAATTAAACTGCAAAGTGAAAAAGAAAAGAAATACAAAAATATGGAACTAGTCAAACCAAAATAAAAAATAAAGTTTTGCGGCCTAAGTCGCTAAAGAATGAAAAATAAATCAATTGGAATTAATTCGAAAAATAAAAATCGGGGGAGGGTATAAACTAAAAAGAGGGGAAAATTAAAAATCTTTCTTTCTTTTTCTCTTTTCTTTTCTTAACTTGAACCTTTTTTTTTCCAATTCGATAACTGAAAAAAATAAATAAATAAACAGAAAGAAAACAAAGAGGCAGTAGTCCGGTAAGACTTTGTCAAACCGGGACTAAAATAAAAAGTTGGCCAAAGCCAAGAAACAATAATTTGAACAAAAGAAACGAATAAATGAAAGAAAGAAAAATAAATCCTGACGAATAACTTAACTTAACGAATAACTAAAAAATAAAATTCGTCAATCCAAAAGGAAAACACAATAGATTCCAAAAATTAGTCACTTCCGGTCAAAAATTCGTCTGACAAGCGAAAAGCGAATTTTAGAATAACATATTTTACTGAGTTTTAAAAGCTAAGCGCATACATTTATTTATTTATTTATTTTTGTTTTTGTTTCCAAGGATACAGAGAAATCCAATCACTTAAACAGGGGCGGTAACGTGTTTTTTTTATTAACTATTATTGTATCAATAATGAGTTACGTTCGAAAAAAGGTTAAGTCAAGGTAGGGTAGTGGTGCCTTTTTCAACGAATTATGACATCCATTCAACGCATGTCGTATGTTATTATTTTTTTTTTTTATATATCTCCGGCAAAATGTTTTTCGGACTTTTATTCGTTAAATTCATACTTGTATACATATAGATTCTTTCTAAAAGTGGTGTGATTGGATTAGAATACGTTGTATTGAACTACAATTTTAAAATATTACTTTTACTTTTAATTACTTATAGATTATATTTCTTTTTAAAACAAATAAATGTAAAAGAGTTACTTAAATTATTTAAAAATTATTATTACATATCAAATATAAGTATGTATATTACCAACTACACTTTTTTGTTTTAAATATTATTTAAGAAAAAATTTTGACAATGTCGGCAAAGAATAGCTATTTCATGTCTATGATTCAGTAAATTTTTATCTTTTATAAACTTAGTAATATAGAGTTTCTCATGTATGCACAAAGGACATGGGTCATTTAATGACCTACATATTCTAGCTTTTCTTATTAATTTCCATTTTACCGTAGGTGTTTTATTGGTTTCTTTTTTATAATATATATATATATATATATATATATATATATATATATATATATATATATATATATATATACGAAAATATATAGAAAATAGGAAAGAACTGGTTAGGTAAATAATCCAAAGTTCCTTAGTATTTTAGTTATTATTTTTAAAAAACAGTGCTCGATACAAAAGTATTTAAAAATATGATTCCAACTCGCGACATAAGAGGTCTCATGTTTCAAAACAAGAGCCGAAAACTTCAATATAATTATTTGAATTAAATTGAGTTAAAGTAAGCTCTGTTCCATCTTCAAGCGAAATTTTTTTGGAATAACGTATTTCTGAAATTTACGTGTTTTAATAATTGAAATCAAAATTTCCATGGTAACAGCTAGGGCGAATTGTTTAAATTGGGTAGGCGTGTGTTGGGTGTTAATAATAAGTATCAGTATAGAGTTACTTTCATAGATGTCAAGTCAGGGTAAGGTGGGGGTGTCTAAATTTGAAATTTTGAATGTCCGAGAAATTTTCATAGAAAATATTCGTTCTTTGACAGGACATTCTCGGACATTCAGGCCAGTAAATGTTATTTAATACTGTTTATCATAAACAGAGCATTTGCTTAAATACTTGTATCTATAAATAACAACGTTAAACATAAAAAAAATGTCTTTAATAAATAAATTGTCGGACCTTGTCTATTTCTTAATATATATATATATATATATTCACGATAATGACACGACTGTCATTAATACATCCATGCATGATCTATATGACTCGTTTCCATTACCGATTTTTTTCTCCTTTTTATAATTGATTAAACCTGTCTTTCAGAAAGAATCAAGGTAAATCTAAGTTCCATAATAAAATGTCTTCCTGGTTTTCCTGTTTATCAAATCAGTAAAATCAATTTTGGCTTTTCTAAGATTTGTCTTTTACGAACTGCGACACTCAAACTTCATGTTTAACAAAATTTATTTTATTTTTTTTCACGTAGATTAATTATTTATTAAAATATAAAGTATTGATTCACGCGTTTTATTCACTTTTGAGTGAATATAAAATATCCTATAGTCGAGTAGGCCGATGCGTTATTACACAGGTTCCTGGCTTCTAACTGTGGTGAGAGAGAATTGGTGCCTCAAAATAGATAAGACTGGAAGCGTTATCCAAACGAGTTCGAATTAAATTCTTATTTATGCTAATGAAAATTCTCTGCTGGTCGAAATGAAATTGTTTTATAAACGAGACCATAACTTATCAACACTTCGCAATGAAATCAGTAAGATGCAAAAATACTGCGGGCATAAAATTTTGTGAGAACACGTTATATTATGGAAATTACTTTACGCCCACGAAGTTGGAAATCGGGTTTCTGATCATAACCTCATTTTCTTTGTTGACCTGCTTTCATTTACTTTTCAACTTAATAGGCTAGCATCCCTCTTTTTTCTCTCTCTCTTTCTCTCACACACACACACACACACACACACACACACACACACACACACACACCACAAACACACACACACACAGCAGAAATTACCAGGGTAACATTGCGACAACTTTTAAAGCTTTTAAAACTGACATAATATATTTGTAAAATATAGTTTACAACGAAATATAACTACCAATTCATTCGTGAAAGTTAATGCATTTTTCAATGATGTTAATCGCGCCTAATTTACGATTAGGAAATGTAGGTAGTGTAACAGTTCTTCATTTTTGCTCCATGTCCCTTCAGGACACGGGGGATCATGGCTCTACAAATCTTCCTATCGCTCATGACCTTTAGCAGCGTTTCTCACTTTCCCAAGCCTCCCGACACCCCCCGGTCCGCCCTCCATTCGCATAAGTGGCCCGTTACTCCCCACCCGTATCTCTTGCCCTCGATATGCCCTTTAGGAGTTAATTTTCCGATCCCTTCTTCCTCGTTATGTATCCAATAAATTTCTGCTCTCTCGGATTGATTCACTTCAGTATAAGTGTTCTTTTTTACCATTTCTTTAAACTTTGTTGCTTACACGCTCCATCAATGGAATTATCAGAGTATCCTTTTGAAGAACAACATTGCTGTTGTCTCCAGTTTACTCTCAACCTCACTGCCATACAAGAAGATAGATATCACATAACTCTTTTCTTTGTTTCTAACGAAATTTTCCTATTTCTTAGTACTTTGCTTAGCATTTGGAAGACGTCTTTCGCTAATCTAATGCACATTCGGATTTCGGTATCGCATTTTTGCAGACTGTCTATCCAAAATAGTAAGCGTTTTTGGCAGAAAGATTAAAATAGTAATACTACCAGTTTCCAACTCTAACGTCGTAGGCAAACATAATAAAATAAAAAGCGATCTTAGCATAATTAGGAAGATATTTAAAAAAATGTCGCTTCTAACTTTTTCGAAAGAATTTAGCTTCAAATTCGTGGGCTCAGGTTATTTGAGTTCTTGAATGTTGTTCGATTTGGTTAGTTCAGGTTTCAAATGAAATCCGTCTAACGATTAGTTAATTAACTGAGATTCATTTGAGTATTCCCAATTTACTCTTCATGAATAACATCACAGATTAAAACAGCTGTTAAAAAAGATATATTCTTTTATTTAAGAGCAAGAATAACAGAAGAAAGGGTTATAACTTACAAATGAAAACAAATCCTCATGGGAGGACATAGCTCACTTACGATTATTTATTAAGTGTTCCTCTGTCGCAGATCCGGATGTATTTACGTATCTCTACAAATTATGAAATTTAACCTTATAAATATTAGGTGGCACAAGTTGAACAACATATAAGCCGGTCTCATTCAGACTCAATTTGAAAGTTTTAGAGACCATATATATTAAATCTTTATAGCCCTGTCTCTGTAAATATGAATGGCCTTTGGAACTCAGTGTGGTTTGCTTATGATATATCTCTATGCATATATTGGTATATTATTAATATGTGTATGACTTTACTACGAATTTGTTTTAGCTGATGTTCACATCTATTAAGTTCTCAATAGAACTCTGAATGGTGATGAACAAAAACCGGTTAGTTTTTTTCTTCGTTCTTTCTCTTTTTTATTCTCTTCAATATGGGTTTTATGGCAATTATAACCTTTTCTTTTTCGCTTTTCGATTAAAATAGCCTGTCTGTACTAATGTCTATAATAACATTTTGTACATCTAAGAAAATATTTAACACAGACATTATGATAAACTGAAACTATTTGGCATAAATAACCAGTAGAAAATATTTGCTTTTGAATTCATATATTGGAAATATTTTTCATTTTCGAACATCTCTGGATGTTGTGCGTATGCAATGTATTAAATTAAATCATATGACACTTCACATATTTAGAGTATATTTTATATCTTTTGAAAAATTCAGATTTTACAAGCAACAAAACTATCAGAAATTTAGAGAAAACAACAAATTTTTCAGAAAACATTTTATCACTGAGTTATCTATCCTTGGTTTTAAATGACTTAAGTTTTTTAACTTAAGTCATTTAAAAAGAGAAGGATTGCTTAACGGACCAGAAAGCTATGTAAAGCAATAAAATAATAATAATAATAATAATAATAATAATAATAATAATAATAATAATAATAATCAGCAATAATTTTTATAATTCACCCCTATTTAACTATGTGCCACAATATTGTGCATATATTGAATCAGGGATCACTCAATTGATAGAAAAGAACTGAAACTTCCAATTTTCTTTAGGCTTATATTTTAAGACTGTAATAAATCTCGAAGATGAGAATTTGCTGAGCATAACTAAGTTCAGCTAATTTTAGATGATTCAGACCATGCCGAGCAAATTCTCAAGTTTGAACCTTATTTCATGCTTAAAATATGACCCTAATGAGAGAAATGTTAGTTATTTTCTCAAGCTAAGGAGTGTAACATTAAGTTTGTCGAGTGATCATAGCTGTCAGGTCTTTTTGGGGGGAGATATTACATGCTCTTGGGAAAATTTTAAAAATTTAGGTTCTGTTTATAGTTTAGTAGTAAGGAACCAGACGCAAACGAATGTGAACTCCGTTGGACAATCAGCTTAATGAACCAGATAACAAAATTTATCATCCGAATTTGGGTGAATACAGCACGGAGCAAAATTAGGTTCAAAATAGGACAAGAACAGTGCGGTTTCGTTATCGACATTGCAAGATATAATGAGGTATATTTACTCAGAATGATATCAGAAATTACAATACAAATATAAAAGCCTGTATACGTATGTTTTATAGATTATAGAAAAACGTTTGACATTATGTTACAAAAAAAGTTGGAACTGCTAGGTAAGCTAGATTTCTTCGGGAAGAATATTAGAACTTGGAGCAAATCGCCTATATACAAATAGAAAATGAATCCAATAAGAGGAGTGGAAGACAAGGATGTATATTCTCACCAGATTATATAAAGCAATCCTGTGAAATATATATATTCATTTTTTGACATACAATCTTGATATATATATGCAGATGTCACTGTATATATATATATATATAAAATATTTATAATTTATATATTTATCGTTATATATATATAAATGTTTATATTTTATATATAACAATATCCGGCTTTTTGGAGGAAACACTACAACTACATTGTATTTTGAGGAAAGCTAAATTAGCGCACACCGAAGGCTATTTATAAAATCTTTGTTATATTATTAGACTACGAATTTGCTGAATTATTTTGTACTCGTCCTGTTTCTGTACTAAAGCATTATTTAATAAAAATATTATATATTATTTAAGTAAAACACACACACAATTTTACACACACACAACACACACACACAAGCACACACACACACACACACTCTTCCATTTCATCTTATATATATATATATTTATATATATATATATATATATATATATATATATATATATATTTATATATATCATGACTCCAATCTAATTTAGACACACTTTCAAAAGTACTGAAACGATTATTAAAGTATTACTTCCCTAGATTTAAATAATTGATGTTATGCTATTAAAAATATATTGCTGTCAAAAACAGTTTCTAAAATATATAAATATATTTTGTTTCAATTTTCCAACCAAGAAAAATCACCGTGAATTACGAAGTCATTTAGGGGACATACTACAAAGTTTAAACAAATTTTGTAAGAAAAAAATTGATAGTGACTTATGAACGGTCAGATACAAGTTATGTGAATGGAATGAAGAAAAGATAAAATGTCCACAGTAGCAAAAGTTAGGAGATGCCGTCAAAGTAGAGTAAAATCCCTAAACAAATATATGCAGATTTCAAATGTATTTTCCACCCATCCCTATATGTATTTTGATATACGTTCATTTTAAAGTATTCGATAACTTTTTTCTTACGGTTAGTTTAGACAGTATTATTTATTTTATCTTAAAATCAAAACTCTAATTTCACATATTTTCATGTATGATTTGTATATATAAAATCGATATTTATAAAAAGGAAATTTCCAAATAATGCCTAACAGCAAAAGAATGATCTGCTTAATGGTTGTGTTTATTAAAAATCTAAAGGAAAATGGTTTATTTTTGCGAAAAAGTTATTGGTTAATTAAGATCAATTTAATTAATCTCTGCTTTATGATGTTAAAAACTTGTAAAGACGTTTCTACAAACTTTGCATTCATTCACTCGTGCATTGAAAGTTATGAATTCATTATAGATTAACAATTTTTTTCAGTATTTTTGCTTTGTGAATTGGAGAGAGTAATATTAGCATTTTCCCATAAGGCACTAGATGTGTCCAGAACAAGAGCTCTTAAGAGAAGATTAGTTGCGCCAGATTGAGTTGATCGATAACAGATGTATTCTGTTATTTTCATTAAGAAAAATATATTAATATATAAATAGGCAGATAATAGATACACTTGATGCTGTGTATGTAGAATTTCATTTCAACAGTCAATTTTCAACGGTAGTGTAATGGAAATTAGAAAGAAAATTATCCCACATTACTAATAATTCACGCACATTATTATGTCATTTGAGTTCCGTGACATCTCAAGCATGTTGTTCGCAAGGCTTAATAAAATTCTAACTGAATTTAAAGAAAGAGAACAAGCTGGTTTAAAATCAATAAAGGGTAAAAATTGCCCTGGCAAGATAGTTAATAACTTTCATTCACAATTTTAAACCATTTTTCATCTGTTGATTCTCTAATGCGATCTCCTCAGTCGGGCAGTAGAAAAATGAAGATTAAAATGAATCCGATTGTTTCAGGAAGAGGAAAACAACTGAAGCAAAAAACAAAAATGATGACGTTAATTAATGTTCGGCTAAAGTGGATGCCGCTTAGAAGACCAAACTTCAAAAGGAATCATCTGCTGCTTTATCAAACAGAAACACTTGGGATCCAGATAAAACCACTTCTTTTCTACGTGGGTGTACATAGTATCACATAGTTACTAGTATTTATTTTTAAATTTCATATATTGTTGATATTTGCCCATCGGTTAAAATGGATACTGTTTAGAAAAACAAAACTTCAAAAGATACCAAACGCTGGTCTATCAAACAGAAACACTTGATATCGAGATAATACCACTTCTTTCCCTTCTACGTGGGTGCCCATAGTATCACAGATTAATTTTTTAAAGCCCTGTAATGCTTTAGGCCTCTTGGTCTCAGGTTTTTCACTGACTTGAAGTAGAACGACTACATTGAATCAATAACTGGGTCACTGTGTCGTTCTAGAATTTTTTTCACGTTAGAATCCATCTTGCACATTTACAAATCTACCATTCGATGTACATTGAATACTGTTGCCATATATGGTCTGGATTCTTGATAAAATCCAAAGAAGGATCTTTAATGTTATCGAGCCTGACCAGTCATCCCGACTTCAATCACTTTCTCACCGACGTGACGTGGCTTCCTTCTCTCTTTTCTATAAATATTTTCATTGCAACTGCTCTGTTTCGCTTTCTCCTCTCCTTTCCCGAATATTTAAATTTAAGCGGCTACTAGATTGGCACCTAGGTCCCACACTTTTACTGTTGCTTTAATAGTTAAATGAAACCGTGGCGGTTTCATTTAACTATTATTTAACTATTATTCTACCCCAGCAGTTTCTTTTTTTGCACTTCCCACCTGTAGAACTCCCTTCCGTTTACTTGCTTTCCTGATAAATAAAATCATAAAAAAATTAAATACAACGTCAATCGCAATCTTCTGTCTTCTTGAATCCCGTTCATCTTTTGTCGTTTCCTCAATCCTCCCTGTTCTCAGTCTCCCCTTTCACTTTCACTCCCTGTAACTCCCTGCGTACTAGTGGCATTTCCGACTTGCTTGAAGTGAAATGATTAAAAAATTAACATAAGGGAAAGGATGGGCGTCTCACCTTGAAATAAGGATTATAAAAAATATAGTCATGTAGACCATTATTAATTAATTAAGTTCGATCATCATTGGGGATTTTATGGCATTCATTGGAAAATTTTAATAATCTCAAAAGAAATGAATTCAGTACATACATGGATTTTATGTATATTTATATACAGAACTACATGTAACATAGCTCAGGAAAGGAGAGAAAAATGGGGGTATAGCATCCCTAATAGGGGACATGATGCAAGATTTCGAGCTTTTACGAAAGAACTTCGTCATGCTTGCAAGCACAAACATGACCCATACGGGTGAGTTATAAATCTAGGTAACAGTAAATTTTCGCTGAACACATTCAGGTTATTAAATAAAGGACTAAGTTTTGCCCTAGTACCCCAAGCTTTGATAAAGATACCTTAGCAAAGGACCTGAAGTTCTTTAGAAGAATATGGCTAAAAGCCTACTACGGGGACAATAACCACACACCTTCCATACTCGATACATTAAAAGAGAAGGACTCGACATTCACCCCACAAAACATGGACATTACTATACAGACATTTGAAATGGCAGTAACAAATTACATAGAGAAAACAATAGCACGTAAGCTGCCATGTAACAATATCACTGAAGGAGAACGTGTGGTCCTTGATACGCTAACGCATAGAGACGACCTAATCATAACACAGGCTGACAAAGGGGGTGCCACAGTGATCTGGGGAATCAAAGAATACATTAAAGAGGCCAACGATCAGCTAACCGACAAAAAAAAAACAAGCTAAACATACTGATTCAAAATAAACTAATTGACAAGGTACGGACCCGATATACCAAAAATATGGAGACAAATTGAAAAATCTTACCAGAAACTGGCACGAATATCGAACCATCTGACATTCCATGTAGAGATCTACAACTCATCCCTTCAGGCTTGGCACCAGACTTCCCGTCAAATCAAGGAGAGCCCGTCTGATCGCAGAGAAAGCGGGACACGCCCTTGTCCGAGAGATAATCCAGTACAATCGTTGGATAAAACAGAGACTACAAGCTCATATCTCCCAGATGCTCGAGGATTTCTTCAACAGAATTACTAATGAAGAAAACCAGAGAAGACATGAATTCGATATAACCAAGGCTCGCCAAGTACAAAAATTAAATAGATTGAAAGATCAGAAGGTGACGCACAAGGTCCATCATCTACCAGTGAAAGCATTAATAAATATCAGTCAATATCAGCTGAGTGCCTCTGAGGAGTCAGTATTGAATAAGGGTCTCAACTTTGCCACAACCATCAGGCGAGTGCCATACTTAGACATCATTGCCAGAGTTGAGGAGGTAGCCTTGAATATCCCTCAGGATCAGGCGGATGAACTGAGATGGAAGGTGAGACAGACCTTGGAGAAGGCCAAGCCGCCTAGGTCTAACATAACAAAACTGGAGAGGCTGGTGATCGAATCCCTAAAGAGGAACGAAAACATCATCATACTACCGGTTGTAGTGATGGACAAATCAGATTATACAAGAAAGCTGGAAGACCTCATTAACTATGGTAGCTACAGCAAAGTAAAACAAGGATCCTACAATGAAAACAGAACGCAAACTGTCACAGATACTACTCAAGAACAAGGATCACTTCGCACCTAAGACGTATAGGCAGTTATCGCAGCGTTACACGAAGCTACCTCACATATACGGTCTCCCTAAGATTCGCAAAGACGGTATTCCGCTCAAGCCGATTGTTAGTTGCCAAGGCTCAGTGTGCCACCCTCTGAGTCGCTTCCTTGTAGATATAATTGACCCACTGATCGAAAAGTCTCCTTCATATGTCCGAAACTCCGCCCGCTATCCAACCAGATGGTGAGCTTGGACGTGGTGAGTTTTTTCACGGAGGAGGTACTCTCAGTAGTCAGGGACAGACTGACTCATCCCTAGAAGAACGGACCAGTATTCCAATAGATAATCTGATGGAGATGTTGACTTTCTGTACACAAACAACACACTTCGGAATGAGATCACATATATATCGACAGGATGAGGGTTTAGCAATGGCGAATATATACATGGAATACTCTGAGGAAATGGCATTAGAATCTATATCTCTAAAACCAACTATATGGTTAAGTTACGTAGATGACACCTTCATACTCTGGCCACACCAGGAAGATGTTCAGGTTCTACTGGACCACGTGAACACAATACGACCTTCGATACAGTTCACACTGAAGAAATAAAGTAACAACACACTCCCGCACTCCCACTCCTGGATGTTCTAATATCTTGAACAGAGCTTAGGTGCAAGACATCCGTATACCGTAAACCGACATTCACCGGACAGTACCTCAATTTCAACTCCCAACATCCATACAGCGTAAAGAAAGGGATCGTCTGCTGCTTGCAACACAGAGCAAAAGTCATAAGTGGCGACCCAGAGACATTAGATAAAGAATAAGTAATACCCTACAACGTAGCAACTACCCTGGGTACATGGCAGCAGCCTCCCAAAACTGGGATAGGCGGGTACAAGGGAGGGACAACAATACTCAGGAAACAGTCTGTCTGCCTTATGCGAAGGGGTTATCAGAGAAAATACA
>CAHIKZ030005353.1:2457500-2602500 GCA_903632075.3 Acanthosepion pharaonis | reverse complement strand
ATTATTGTTAGTTCTTCGTTAAGACGTTTTTTAATGGTACAAATATATTCATGTAAGACAATTCTCCTTCACATTCTTCAAGATTGTCAACCGTTTTAGAAACAGTTTCAAATAAAAAGATAATGGAATGGGCCTCAACCTTTCCAAATAGAAAGCTGCAGTTAATCATAAAAATACGTGTATATGAGGAAAACAATATTAAAGTAAAGGAGATTTCTAGGAAGCAATAGAAAATGCTGCAAGTAAAGTTAAATCATGCTTATCATTAATTTAAAGACAAACATATTCTCAGATGAATTCCACACGATATAGTACACCAATGAAGATAAGTATATTCTGAAGATTAACACTGATTTTCTTAAAAACTCGACTTGCATTATAAAATTTGACATCGAACAAAATTGAACGGCAATAAATATAAACGGTTTGTCACTTGAAAGCAATCTTCTTTATGCATTGTTTCCCGTGGCGATCATAGCTCTCCACAAGTTCCTATATTTTGCAGCTCTAAGTAATTTTGGTCTCTTTATTATTCTTACCAGTCCCTGTTCTGTCACCAACATACAAAACTCATTAGTTATGTTACTCGTTGTTCACCACTACCTCTCCTGCCTTCAATATGTCTTCTGAATGTTAAATTCTTCAAGACTTTTTTCATTATATGTCCCAGAAATTTCAACTATCTTTTTTTGATACTAAGTATAAGTGCTTTAATTTTCCTTCAAACTTCCTTGACGCTCACATGCTTCGTCTATGGCATTTTGCAGCTTCAATTCTTCTGTTATATATGAGGAAAATTCCTGCATTCCCTACCATATAGAAAGATTTATATTACGTAGCAGTTCAACACTCTTTTCTTTGTTTCTGGTAAAATTATATTTCTTATTAATGCTTTGTTTAGCTTTTAGAAGTTACCTTTCGCTATTCCAATGCACCTTCTGTTTTCTTTGGTAGTTTTTCTATCGTCTATTAAAACATTTAAACTAAAATTAACCGAAAAAGTTCATTTGGTTTATTACGTAAAAGTAAGATATTATTTTTTTAAAAATTTATTTTGGTTATTAACTTTATTGAGAAACATATTTACTGTCTTGTTTTACTTTCTTCTGCGATCTTTCAGGAAACATTATAAATCCTTAGACTTATTTATCTTTTTCAACAAAGGATTGTTGTTTGTGGCAACGCTAGCGGTTCTCTGGTGGCAGCCACCGGTGGGCCTCTAGAGGTCCGCCAATGGTAACATTGCCTAGACGAAGACGCCAGCGGTTCAACAGCAGGACGCTACCCTACACGCAAGCCAACAATCTGCCGGTAAACGCTAGCGGCATGCCACCCAGTGGTATGCTAGCGTGTACCTCTCCGCTAGAGGCCCACCGGTGGCTGCCACCACAGGACCGCATATACAAGCGGACCACTAGTGGCTTGCGTGTAGGGTAGTGGCATGCCACCCAGTGGCAGATTCGTGGCTTACGTGTAGGGTTGGTTTAATTGAGAGTAGCTCTTACTCAAATCAGTCTTCGATTCATTAGGATTTCATAGAAAATTACTTCTTTTGGATTCTAAATGTCGAACTTTGTTGTTGAGCTTTGTCGAACTTATGTGACCAGCTTTGGCGGTAAAGTGGGATCTACTGATAATGTTTGTGTCTCTAGAACAAATTAAGATATAATATGAGAAAATTAATCCTAATTAAGTTACTTACAGCATCACCTTCTTTGGATGAAAGCCAATCTCTGGTGTGATTAATAATGGTTCATTTCATTTGCACCCCGATCTCTTGTGCTCCACACTATTGTAAAGTATCCGTTTTTCATCTCCGTGTACTATTTGCTTAAAATCGGAACATTTAACCATGGAAGTAACCTATTAAAGAGAGTAACATAACGATAATACTGTAAATATTTTCAATGAATTGGATATTTTCAATCTGATATCTATTATTCTCAAGCCTTGATCGCTATCAACTTCAAACGATCTTACCCGCCTATAGAGTATCGTTCATCGAGAAATCGCCGGATAAAAAGTTCACAAACTTTTAATCATTTACAGTATCTTCTCTATAAACTGTACAAAACATTTGAGTGTTCCAGTTGCATTTTTATCTTTCTTGAAATTCATAGACAAAAATTGTTGCTTATTTGATTCTATCTTTACTGTTTGAATCAATAAACAAAAATACGCCAATGGTGATATTTAAAAAATGCGCAATTAGGTTTGACTCTTTTGCCAAAACATCTTGTACAGACACAAATCTAAATAATTTCTATCTTTAGTATGTAAGCTTGCAGTCTTATTACTTTATAACAATATATATATATATATATATATATATATATATATATATATATATATATCCTCAAACACAGAAAAGCCATTTTGGTTAGCCATTTGGTTACGTTTGAAGATGATTTTTAATTGAAACTTTTTGATTAGCCTCGTACATTTGAAAATGATTTTTAACTGAAACATTTTGGTTAGCCCAGTACGTTTGAAAATGATTTTTAATTGAAAATTTCTGGTTTGCCTAGTATGTTTGAAAGAGATCGGTTATTTGGTTATCCCAGTACGTTTGAAAATGATTTTTAGTTGAAGTTTATTTATAATTATAACAAATGATTATTTATTTTGTATTAATAGCTTTACAGAACCGATTCCGTCGATTCTTCGATATTGACCGTGACGGCAAAGCCACTCACAAGGAAGTTGCTAACTATTTAATGAAATACGACCCAGCTATTTCCAAACCTGCTGTAGATGCATTTGTGGCCAGTCGAGATTTAAACAGTAAGTTTACACACACACACTTACACACGCACACAGAAGCACACACACACACACACACACAGACATGTATGTGTGCATGCGTATCTGTATGCACGCGTATATGCATATATATATTATAAAGTATGCTACTGATAATTATTCATGTGAAAGTGGAGGTTATGTGTGGTTACATCTAATACCATCTTAAAATGAAGCTTTGTTTTATTATCTATAGAATTTTATATTAAATCTTAAACAGATAACAATTCAAAAATACTAAATTTTAAATACAATTACTATTATTTCTCGTCATGTACAACGAGATAACTTGTTTACTAATACGTGGCATTAATAGTAATTATAGATTCATTCTTAAATATAAAACATTTTTCATGATAATGTTGTCATAAAAAAGTCGATTCACAGCCTATTGACTTTCATTGGAAAATTTTACATTAAATTTGGTATAGATTCATCTATAATCTATCATCTATATTTCTATTGAATCACTCGAAATACAGATCATCTTTTATTGTTAATGTAGAGATCAAATAATTATATATAAAGAATTTTTTTTGTTTTATATCAGAGAACGGCGTAATAGACCTCATTCCTGATTATCTAGTAGCCATGAGTTACCCCGATTCTGATCCCATCCGCGCTCGTGAATGGTTCGCTTTAGAGGATGCAAACAATGACCACATTATCACAAAAGAAGACATTGAGAAAATTGGAGCGCGTATGGGAATGTCACAAGACGAAATACACGACAGCATGCAATACTACGCTCTTGGAGACAATAACGAAGATGGCAAGGTTACTTGGGAAGGTAGGAAATTTTTATTCACTGTCTATTCAATGTACTGTCTTATTTTCATTCATAATACTGCCTTGTAAATCGATGGCTTTAGATTGCAAGTCCGGCTTTCAAGTCAGATTAACTATTAGTTAAAAACGACGGAATATATAAATTCAAAAATATTAACATTCTTCTCCATAGTTATACTGTCCTAGATTTTTATATTCCATAAATACTTGAAATACTGGAGGAAATGCTGCTTTGATCTATTTTTTGTTTTTTCTCTGATAAATGTTTGCACATAGTTGTCAATAACAAAAAGTTTCATATTAATACTAACTTGGTTATAGATAAGCTTGACACTTTGACAATTCGCCCTAACAAAGAAACATAAAAAGGGTGTAGTTTAAAAATGATCACAAGTTTATATTAAGAAATCATTTATTCAATACAGGTAACGAAAGTAAAAAATAAAAACAGTATATAAAAAATGATATTTTTAAAAAACTGTAATCTTAATAATAACAAAGAACAACCAAAAAAGAAGTTACAAAGTATTTTTCTCTTTTTTAGAATACAAGATTCTCCATGGCATTTAAGAAACTTGAGTGTTTTGATTACAACGCGCCAACTGAATTGATTCATGATGACCAGAATTGAAGTGAGAATTCACAATCATCACACATGAATAATTTAGAGCAACAACTCACCTTCACTCGATGCTTATCTTTCCAATGCGATGTGTCTTTATTATAGATGTTAATTTCACAAACACGTTCTTCATTTTCATTCTGTTATGTGACATTTTAATAAAAGCAACAAATGACAGCAAAGTGTATTTCTTTTTATTCTGAGTCTTATCAATGCAAATTATTGCAAACTATTTGCTTTTCTTTAATTGCTTTCGTTTTTTTCCTTTCTTCGTTTCGTCCCTATTTTCTTGACTTCGTAGGGGAGTTACAAATGTGAGTAAATAATTGCAAGCCCTCTTACATTTATATATATAAAAATACTCATAACAATGAGACAGGAAGACGTGGAAACAACAAAACGTGTATTATTTATTATCTGGTTGTCATGTGGTGTTGGAGGCACGAGAGAAATTAATACAGAGTAAAATTGTGAGTTTGTGAGGTCAAATGTAGATCAAATATGGATTGGAATCAGAAGGAATGATAAGATAAAGAATAAGTAAAATAAGTCTTTCTCGTATATTTTTATAGATGTGTGTAATGAGTTCCCAGATAATTTAGTTGGAAAATAGAAGAAGTATCTGGAGTTTTCTTACCTCCAATTTTTGTTGTGTGCTAAGTGATAAATGTTACTATTATGGCCTGAAAAATGAAAATGAGCCGAAATTTTCATTGACGCACGTGTTGACGGCCTGTCCAGTTGTGAGAATATCAAGTATTTGTGTATACAGAGGAGAAAAGTGGGGTCGGTTCTTATTGGTTTAAAAAGCATGAATTAATTATGATTATAATTGTTATAATCATTTTATTATAATTATTTTTGACACTATAATACATTTTTATTTATTTATTTTTATGAACACGACACAGTGACAGTATAATTAATTTTTATTTACGTATTTCTTTATGGACACGACAACTTTCAACTTAAATTTTTCTTTTAAAATAATCTTTTCAATCAATTTCATTGATAGAGGCAATTTCTAATTTCTAAAATTACTACTCTAATCGGAATATGGAGATTTTTCTATGATCAAAAAAGGGACGTTATCGATTCTCGGAATCTTTTCTATGGATGTAGGACATAGTATAAAAAGAAGAGACGCTACCTAATCCACATTGTAATTTATTGGTTTTCGGTTAGGTAAGCAAAAGTAAAAGAAACGTGTGAAAGTATTCTATTTAAGATGAGCAACCATGTCTTTTCCTAAAATAAGATCCTTCTCTAATAACATAGTAGCATATACATGCCAGAATAAATTAGTTTCATCTCATAATCGTAAAACAATCTTGTCTTTTGTCTAATTTCAACAAATTTATCTCTGTGACGCTGTAAAGGGCTGGAAGTATTAAGAAATGGCCCGATAAACATACCAGGAGTCGAGGCAAGATTATATTAAATTTAGAGAGTTTTTTTTCCATCTAGATAATTTAAACCCACGGAGGATGGAGAGAGGCGCTCATTAATCAGCTGTTCCCCTTACAACCTCTTCGTGTGGCATTTCAGTTCTTATCTAAAGAAATTTTACCGCTCCAGCGATTTACACCGTTCTCTCTTCTTTTGACAAGTGATAAAAAGGACATTTTCTAAATCTGACTTTGTTTCCAGAATACCTTAAATATTATCTCTCGACCAATTTTTCCTTACCGGGTTACGGCCTGCAGACAATTCCATTAACCCGAATTTTATAACAATAATGTCTCCATTTCGGCTCTTACACCGCCACTCTCCATCCTCCGTGGGTTTAAATTATCTAGATGGCTTTTATGACTAGAGTCCTCAAAATAATAATAAAGCCATTTTACACCCAGTCAGCCACCCCCCCCTCATGACTTGGTCATCGTAGGACCTTATATCTTTATTTTTCGGTCGTCGTGTTGTCAACCCAACATTTACCAGGTCCGCTTCATAGACAGTTGTCAACTTCGGTCATATGGTTTTTGAAGGACAAATCAGATGTTACTGTCCCTACGCCTGCCTTTATCCAAAGAAGAAAAACAAAGTCTCTGAATTTAATAAAATCCTCACTCGCCTCTTGATATGCTTATCGGGCTATCCCTTAACACCTCCAGCGCCTTACAGTGTCACATCTCGACACTGATCTTACCCTAGATATCGTGTCACCTCACTTTAATGTTATTTTATTTGTTGTTATATAACTTTCACTGGAGTGTGTGTCTGTGTTTAAGTTTAGGTTAAGACTGATAAAAGCCCAAAATTTTGGGACATCCAATGAGAATCGAAATCACTGCAGCAGTATATATATATATATATATATATATATATATATATATATATATATATATATATAAAAGAGGACGGTGGGTAAATTGTCACCATTTTATATTTTTAATTTCGCGCGTGCGCTTTGTTTGTTTTTTGATTTTGTCGACTGCACAGTATAGTAGGGTCAGTTGGGCACCATCAGAAATTTGGAAATAGCATGCTTGGCATTCGCGCCAGAAGTTCTATCACGGGTATTTAAGAGTGTTTGGGTGTCAATCAGTGCAAAGGATTCGTAAAGAGTTGGATGAGTCTAATGATTACGAAGGTACAGCAGCTCGGATAATCACTCTGATCTTTCTGATGAGAAAAGTCCCGAATTTGTTGGTGAGGGCCTCAAACTTAACATGGAGGCCTACAACAAGTACCTTGAGGAGGTAGTGTTGCCCTGATTCAAGAGGGTGGCTGCTGGAACCATGCCACACAAGTAAGAGAACCCAGTCAGTAATTTATGCAACCACATCACTCCTTACATCTAGCCATCTAACTCCTCAGACTGCAACCCACTTAATGTGTGGAGCACAATTGAGCGAGAGACAAAAAAAAAAAAGAAAACTCCTTGTAATACCAAATATGAACTGAAGGCAAGAATTATAGCAGCATTTATCAACTTAAACAAGGGGTCCGTCCAGAAGAGTTGCAGGAGATTCCAAGGTTGTTTGAAGCCCGTGGTTGAAACCAATGGCGATTATATTGAATAAATTTAGTCTTTAGTATTTCAAGATGTCTGTATGATTTTGGTAAATTAGTCTGTTAAAGTGTAATGTCAAGCGAAAACATTTCTCGTCATAGATCTACATAAATCTTTCATATCTACACGGTTTCATTAATCCGACAAATTTTTATCACTTTAAACGTTATTTTTAGTGGATACTCGTATTTGAGTAAAATCTCCGTTTATTTATTAAACATTATGATTATTTATTTTCGTCTACCGGCCTGAATGTTCGAAATCTGATAAAAAATTCAGACCGGTAGACGAAAATAAATAAACTAATCATGAGTGAATTAAATAAAATGAAATGAAAATGAATTGTAGACGCGACCTATTTTTTCATAAGAATTAGGGGGTGTGCACAAAAGTTGTTAAAATAAATAACAGAAACAGCTTTGTGATAATGAAGTCAAACGCATTGTATAAAAATAATATGGTCTAATTTAAATATGTGAAGCTTGAATGCTATAGTCCCTCTGAGAAAAGAACAAAAAAAGGTTGTCCATATTCAGGTTGTGTGACTACTTACTTGAGTATCGACCATTGGCAGTTGGTGGTTACAGTAAAATCACAGATTTATTCACAGCTGAGTTTGCCGTAGTAATGAAAATCTCTCTAATGGTCTATCGAAGAAACTTACAAGTTTTGCCTTTTGAAGAAATACAAGAAATCATAAAAACAACGAGACCAAAAAAGAAATTAGTTTTTGCCGAAAGATATGTCGATGCAACAAGAGCCTTCTGAACCAATCATAAAATTTCTTCATAGACGGCGGAATGGAATTCGATATTGTGAATTTGAGCAAACTATTGAAGAGTGACTGATACAAATATGATTGATTGAAGAAAATATATATATATATATATATGGCATCTCATCGATATAAAATGCTCGAACAACTACAACTTGGAAATATGAATCTCAATACTTGTGTTGAATTTATACATCAGTAGAATCTTACATTTGAACAAAAGTGATATCAGAAAAGGAGAATTAGAGATTTTTGTTTCCTATCACCGGGAATAAAAGGAATAAATACAATAAGCAGAGAGTCTGATTTTATGGACACGAATTGAATAAGGGGAAATGTCTAGCATTTGAAAAATTATGCATTAACTACAAGAAAAAGAATTATTTCCAGCCGCTATGCAAAATCAAGTAGAGTGTCGAAGGTGTTGGATGATTTGAGAGATCAGTTATAAAGAAACGTGGGCAATTATATTATAATATTATTGGACTAAATAGATGAGTAATTGGTCATTTCGATGTGGTGTAATGGTTAACAAATCTGCTTCGCTAGATTCAGTTATGACTGATTAGTGAGATCAATCCTCACTGGTTGCTCCATATTTGAAGCCTTATGCTACATCTAAGCTACGTTTAGTAAATTACTATTAAGGCTATTAGGTAAATTAGAAATGGAGAATTGATACCTGTCGGAGTGTCTGTAAAAACGACCATAATTTGGTTGGAAATGACGTAATAAACATAAATTCTGCGAAATGAATTACTGTTGTATATTCAGATAAGGAAGAAACTTTGAAAGATTCTAAAGCTCATTTCAAATTGAAGAAAAACAATAATTGCTCTTATTATCAGTCATGAAAATTACCAATTCACATTTTGTCACTATTAGTTGTAAAACTACGAAAACTATAGACCAAGGTCTCTTAGTAAACGTGTTTCACTTGGTGGTAGTTTGAAGTTATGGTTGAGTTGTTTAATTTACGACAACGCCCATTCTCACTATGTATCGGTATAATTGATTTGGGTGTATACTGACCTTGTGTAATGATTAAAAGAAAATGCACAGAGTTTTTGATAAATATAAAATAAGTCTTTATATATCACAATATAATAACACATAAGGCTAAGATGAAAGTTGAAGAATTCAAGTGTAAATTCAAGTCCTGGTGCCTACGAGATAGAGTAAGACACCGGGAAGAATTAAACACACAGACACACACACAAACATACATATATATATATATATATATATATATATATATATATATATATATATATATTATAAATTGATTTATTTAAAATATGTTTTTTCGCTACACAGTTCTAACCATGTTTTAAAACCATATTTTAAAAAATATATTTTAAATAAATCAATTTATAATATTAATGCTCTGTAAATTTACATTGAGCACTATTTTGTAAAAATAAAATATCTATAAGAACACCGGATTATATATCTTACTGTTCTTTCTTTATATATATATATATATATATATATATATATATATATATATATATATATATATATATATATAAAATTGCAAAAAAAAATAATAATGTTTTTTTATGAAAGTATTTATTTATTCATATATATATATTTGATATTTTAGATTGACCTCAATCTTCCTTCAGAAATAACTGTTTGTTTACAAGTAGCGTCCGTCGCGAGATGCGGACGTCATGTGATATGGAACGCCACTGTGTTCGAATATTCTTAACGTAAATCTAACTGTAATAATATTTTAGAAGTTGTTTAAAAAAATTATATATATATATATATATATATACATGCATGTATACGTGTCTGTGTCTTTATGTATCCAAATATAGTAGCCGCCTCCTTAACAATGTCGATGAAGTAAGGTATATGTTTTTAAATGTACCAGAAGGATATAGTCGCCTAAAGTCGCATGTGGCACCATGCATGATTGGAAAACTGAAAGGAGATATTCATAAATATATGATTTATTTTTTTTCGGTTTGTTAACCATTTGATAGTTATTTAGAGATGAGAAATATTTGGGTTTTGAGAATAATTCTCTAATTGCATTTAGGCGATCCAAGAGAAAGAAAGGGGGGAGGAGGAAGGAGAAAGAAAGAGAAATAGATGGTACAAAACCCGGTCATAAGCACACACACTTAGCTGACACATAACAGGTGTCAAAAGATATCTAGGTCAAAGTACCTGACCGAAATCCACAAAAAATGGAAGTTGTTATAATTGGTTGAAGAAATAGAGTTTAGAGATAATGAAAAAAAGAAAAAGAAAGAAAAAATATAATACGAAAACACACACGCTCGACTGGCACATATCAGATGTCAAAAATATCAGGTCAAGCATTTGATCTAATTCCGTGTCCACGGAAGATGGAAGTTTGTTAAATTTGGCTGAAGAAATAAAATTTTAGGGACAATGAAAAAATATTGATAAGTAACAAACGAAAAGGGTGTCATTGAGATGATAGGTAACAGATGGGGAACTGTATCTAAGGATATGAAAACAAAACATTAATACACGAAAGCCAGGCGGTTTTTGGAGTTGAGGGGGGCCGCCCAGGTTGATGTCGCTTTTTGAGATAATTAAGATTTTGTTACCAAGCTCCGAGCGAAAGAAAAAGGTGGAATATTTGTATTAGCTCGCGACGCCGCCACGCAGTCTGGGAAAATTCCTTTCTTAGATCGCATCCAATTAGCGGTAGGCTGTTGACAGATGCCACGTGTGGAAGGGACCGATAGCGTCATTCGATCACATACGAAAAGGGCAAATTTAAATTTTGTTTTTTTTAAGCAAGGTGTTTCTTCCCCCAGAACAAAGCCACGGATTGTACACGCCCAATTAGAGACGTCACGAAGGAAGGAGGGAAGATACCGACCAGAGTCTCATTGGCCGAGGACAGTCACATGATACATGAGGGAGGAGGAGAGACACCCGACCAGAGTCTCATTGGCCGAGAGCGGTCACGTGATGTGCGAGGGAGGAGGAAAGATGCCCGACCAGGACCCCATTGGTCGAGAGCGGTCACCTGACATACGAGGGACCAGGGGAAGCGGGCATACGCCTCCCCCCAGAGGCACAGTAAGGAAGTAGGAGTGAAAGTAAGAGCGATAATGGAAAATCCCTAATCAGAAATAATACGTCTTTAGAATTATCAAGAAAACCCTGGCGCCGACAGACCCACCCCAGTTTGTTACGGCGTCAATAAAAGCAGGACCCCAATCGACAGAAATCAGTTGGAGCTGTGCCGCGGACAGCGAGGGAGCTTGAGCGCGGGCGGCGGGCCCGGTTCATTCGCCCCCTTGCGGGCAAGAGAATCCGAAGTGAAGAAATTCGTCCAACCCAAGTCTAAGAAAAGAAATTCGTCCAACTCAAGTCGAAGTGAAGAAATTCGCCCGAAAGCCGAAGAGAAGTTAAGTTGGGGTTGCGCCTCGGACGAAGAAGAAGTTAAGTTGCAGTTGCGCCTCGGAGAAGTTGGAATCAAACCAAGCCTAAGAAGAGAAATTCGTCCAACCCAAGTCGAAGTGAAGAAATTCGCCCAACTCAAGCCGAAGTGAATAAGCTCGTCCAACCGAAGCCGAAGAGAAGAAGTCAGTTCGCGCACTGACGGCAGAAATGAGAACAATAGTTCAGACTCTGAGGAGACAGTTAGTTACAGCCACGGACGACGAGAAAAATCAGCCGTGAACGACGGGTAGAGATCAGCGCCCAGTGTCGAAACCAATCCACAACCCGAAATGCAAATTTCTAGAGAGCAGGCAACTCGAAGCCTTAAAGTTGTATGGTAGAAGCTTGGTGCCACAGTCCACAAAACGGGTCGGGATGTAGGAATAATCTTGTGTAACGAACATTTAGATATAAAAAAGTTGTTACCTCTTCTTCAATAATTTTTTGACCGTGTGAGTTTTTCTTTTCTTGTGTGTTATCACCCCCGTTGGACTCAGCTTGCATACGGCCCCAATCCCTGTTTGATCCCGTCTGTCTAAGATCTAATCACAACCTGGGTAGGCAGACCGGAGATCAGTGCAGTTACCCTAGTAACCAGGCGTTGGAAGCGAGTTGGGAACGACGAGGCTGGTATTCATCTAACCAAAGGGTTAGAACGTCACACTTGGAGCAGCGAGGAACGAACAGCTGACGCCGCGGCAAAGACGTCACATCTGGTGTCGTGACCATAGGACCAGAACCCTGGACCACGTCACGTCACAGTTGGCGCCGCGAACGAGATCGAACGACAGAGTCGACGCTGCGACCAGGGGGGGGGGCGACGTCACACGCAGCTAATCGTGCAAATGTCGTATTTTATCTTTAGGTATGTTACGAATCATGGAGAATCGATGAAATTAATTTATCGACTCTCATTTTCGTTGATTTTCAATCTGGTTATATACACATCTATAGATCCGTTTTGAAAAGTACGCCTGATTCTCATTGGCTCACAGCCTTATATTCTTGTTGCGAAGTTTTCTGATTGATTGATCGGAATATCTATTTTTAGAAATGGTAACATTTTGGTCTCATTGTTATTATTTGTTTATTTCTTTTCTTAAATTCTGTTTGTGAAAGCTTTCTGATTGGTTGATGGAACTATGACTTTGTTTGCTTGGCGATTTTTATTATCCGTCTATTTTTAGAGAAGTTGAAATTTTGGTCTTGTTATTTATTTTTATTTACTTCTCTATAACCAGACACTTTCCGTCCTAGAAAACGGAGTTTTATAAAATTATATATATATATATATATAATCGATATAATATATATATATATATATATATATATATATATATATATATATAAAAGAGAGAGAGAGAGAGAGAGAGAGAGAAAGAGATATTGATAATATTAGGGTCGGGTATATATATATATATATATATATATGTATAAATTTCAAGAGGATAGAATCCAGGTAGAACTCAATGTTCAGGGCAAATTAAGAATATAATATAAAAGCCTATATATATATATATATATATATATATATATATATATATATATATATATATATATATATATGTGTGTGTGTGTGTGTGTGTGTGTGTGTGTGTGTGTGTTCTGGTTTCAGTATAATTTTAATAGTGAAAATAGAGTAAGCATTTAGATCTTTTACGACAGATGAATTGAGTAAAGAATGCAAACGTCTGTTGGATAGTTTGTCGGTGTCAGACTTCTGCATGTTTTCAGATAAATACTTTTTATTTGTGAATTTGTTATTCCAGTGTTCTTGTCTTTGTTCGTATCGATTAATAATCGGGTAACTTGTGCGTTAATTCGTGTTACAGCAGTAAACCTAATCCTACTCATTAGGTGTTACTCTGATTCCGAGAAGGTCAATAGGTAGAGCTGAAAACCATGGTTTTTTTTTTTTCAATGATTGTCGTTTTTAGAGTTCGATGCACCGGTTGAATTAATTCATTAGGATGTCTGCAGTTTGGGAAACCTATTATCTTCTACGTCTCTGAAAACATTTTCGATTCAAATTGACTACCCGTGCCTGTAACGACATTTAATCCAAATCTGGATATCCATATGTCGACGAAAGCCGTTGAAATTGATCATGCTGAAAACTCCGTCAAGGAACACGATGCTATCCAGCTAGTACTTCTATCGATACACGTTAGTAAATATCGATAAGGCGAGGAATATGGGTCCATAAGATTTTTCACTGGTGTTAAGAGACTCACTATATCCAGAAGCTCTGTTTGGGAATGATTAGAAGGTAAATTAAATGTCTGAATTTCACTCTTTGTACTTTTGGTCATTTTAAATTTCTGGCAACGCTGACATTCCATGCGCCATGTTTTCATTGATTTGCTCATTTCCGGTCACTAGTACCTCAATCTTATCTTCTTTTTTTTTATTGAAGATGATATCCCAGAGTGTGATAGATTATGTAGACTGTTAAATAATGATTGCGTTACAAATGGTCGTGGAAGGGGTAATAACACATCACATGGAATAGTTTGATGTTCATTGACTTCAGCTGATCATGAAAGTGTTTAATTTCTTCATCAGTAGTTTGGTGCTTGACCATTTCCTGCAAGTCACATACATCTATAGTAACAACATTAGCTGGTCGAGATAAGCAATCATTTACTATATTCTGACTAAGTTTTATATGTGAAATATCTCTAACATATTCACTTATAAGACAAAGGTAATGTTGTTGTCTGTTTCAGTGGTTTGACTTTTGAAAGCATTACAAAGAGGATTGTGGCCTTTTAGTAATAGTACATTCCTGCCTTCTATCTTGTGTTAAAATACAATACTGTCAGGTAGGCAGCTACCAATCCCCTATCAAAGGTGGAATATTTTTGCTGCGTCTGCAATAATTTTCGGTAAAACAATCGAAATCAGTGGATTTTAGATCATTTAAAGATGTAATGTTGCAACTTTTGGTTCACATATATGCATTCAGTGAGCGGGAAAAGAATATCACTGAAACGAGACCATTCCAATGAATCGGCGCAATGATTTAAAGCCATTTTGGCTGAGGAAAGTCATTTAACTCAGCTAATAACTGGCCGGTCTTGTGGAGTGCGTGGGTCCAGTGGGGTGAGGATACGGTGTTACACGAATGACATGTAATTGTACTCGAGCAAACGAAACGGTGTTGTAATGGCTTTTTTACGTACATCGTCTCGGTGGACAGGCACTTAATGATAAGCTGATGACGATTCAATTTTGAAAAGATTTTCTTACCAAGCATCTTAGATGATAAAATATTTATATTCAGAACTTGGTATCGATCTACTTTTGCTACTGAATTTAGTTGCCTGTAGTCCCCTACAGGTCTGTCTGTGCCATTCGATTTTGAAGGGGATATAATTCCTGCTCTATGGAGTTTTCTAAATTCCACTTTCGTTATGTCGAATATCTTTGCTAATAGTCGTCGTGATTTAGAAAATATTGGAGAGTTGCTACTAGTCTCGACTCCATGAAAAAAATTCGTTTTTGCTGCATTGGGGTTGTGATGAGGTGAAACCATGTTTGTGTATTTTCCCATAATTCTACGTACCGTTGAGTCAGCAGCGTTATGTTGATCCACTATGATGCTCATAATCACAAGAGTTAGACTGTGTTAGTCGTTGTGTTAATAATCAGTCTATTGTTTGTAGAGTCGACCGTCAGACTGAAATGATTTAAGGAATAATAACCTAGGAGAGGTTTTGTTGTATCTACGATCACAAACATCCAGGTGAACACGCGTCTCAGATTGTGCATCGCCAAATTTAATGTAACTTGTCCTGGACATTTAATATTCTGCCCGCTAGCGAAGATAATGGAGATATTTGTTGGGTAGATAACTACACCATTTAAATATTTCTTAGGTGTGATTGATATGGCCGCTCCTGTTAATCTTTTGAGACCCTAGTCGAGCAGCGACTTCAATAAGTGGCGGATATTTAGGCTTAAACATTCCGCCAAATAAGTTTTTTCGACGCAGGTCCAAGTGAAGGTGAGCGGGAAGTAGGTTGTATGTTAACGGTCTTTTTTTCTCCAGTCTCCTGAACCATCTCTTGCAAAATTTTTCACGTTCGGCAAAATATAAATGAGCACAACAAACTTTTGGTTTCTGGTGCTTGTTGAAAGGTCGGACACTGGGTGGGCAGTTGTTTGGTCTCATTAACGAATCCAAACTTCTGCTACTACGGAGCTGACTTCGTGTTATTTGCTGGATTTGTGCAGCCTCCTGCTTATTAAAATATAGCAGATCATCTACCATTTCTCAAGGCGGTCTGTTTCAAGATTGGTATGGGATGCTGTCACTAGCTAGATGGAAGGAGATAGTGTCCTAATGAACTTAAATCGAACAAAATTCTCTACAACACTAATGCGACTAGTTAGTGATATAAGCTTGTTTAGATATAATGAATGCTGTCATGTTGCAAGATGATATCACTTTGTTGAGCATCTCTGCTACAGATTTCTCTTGTGAGCTTATCGTGGCTTCCTTTAGTTATTCGGAAACAGTGTTTGGTGTATGGCTGGTTGTAATTTTCAAACTATATCCAGAGAAAGCTTTCTGTATTGTTGATTGAACTATCTATTTTTTTAGAAATGGAGAAAATTTGGACATCTTATTATCATTTTCTATTTCTTTTCTTGCATCCTGGTAGCCTGGTGACAGTCATTGTACGTCTATTTTTAGAGATGCTGAAATTGTGGGCCTCCTGTTATTATTTGTATATTTTTTTTTTTTTTTTGCATACTGGTTACCTTGTAGCTGTCATTATCCGTTTGTTTTTAGAGATGCCGAAATTTTGGCCTTCCTGTAGTTATTGATCTGTTTCTTTTCTTACATCCTGGTTGCCTGGTGACTGACATTATCCGTCTATTTTTATATATGGTGAAATTTTAGCCCTCTTGATGTTAGAAATAAAATAAAATTTGGCACATTTTGAATATTTTTAATTCAATCTTTTAAAATTTATGTCTTAGGACTAATATTTGTAACGAAAATCATTCTAGCGCTTTTTGTGAAGACGCAATTATTGAAATAACAAATAATGTTAATATTGTACGTAACGACATGTATTATGGCGCAGGACCATTTCGAGTCCAACTGTCAACATGAAAAGTATCTCAGACGCGTCCACCAACCACATTCTTCTGTGCCTTCTGCTCACGAGTTTTCAGGGTACACACCCATCTCCGTCACTGCCACCAGAGGCGAGAAGAGGAATGAAGAGTGAGGATGACGATCCTGATGATCGGATACGAGCAGGTGTTGACGAAAATGACGACATGGAATTTTACAATGAGCAGTTTAAGGAATAAATCTTTTAATAAATTTAAATTTTGTCATTAATAATTATGGCATGCTTTATTTTACATAATAGGAAAATGATGGGGACTAAACAATTTTAAAATACGACCCAGGAATATTTAATACAGAAAATATTAAATGTGTCTGCTCTTACACTTACTCTTATTTTTAGAAAATATTTTTCAAGATCTCTAAACTTAATCAAGTCATTTATAATGTTGTACTGTGACACTATTTAGCTATGGTAATTGGCTAACTAATTAAGCATGGAAATTAAAAACGAGAAATACTTAAGGCGAGAAAGAGCTATAACGAAAGACATACCGAGCAACATTATTTTTGTTTAACAAAAGAAAAATGGGTAAAGATTTTATTTTTATTTACGAAGAAAGATATTTTTTCGCAGAAGACAGAAAATTCGTAAAAGAAGCGGGTTTCAGATTCTGTCAGAATTAGTAAATATCATGACGCGACAAGGAAAACAGAATTCTAAAAGATAAACAAAACTGTGTCAAACATGCGATCAGGAAGAAATTTCAGTGAGACCACCCAAAAAGAATAGCCACTGATTATCTTTCGGAGATATCATTTGGTTTTGGTTCTTGTGCCCAGACGGAGACCCATCTGTTGTATGTCCGGATCTTGTCATGATAAGAGTGAAGTACCAAGGGAAACAGAATACGGACAAAGAATAACAATCTACCATATGCGTAGCAATAATAAAAATTTCAAGTCGGTCAGCTGCATAAAAGCAGAATTAAATCGGAATTCGGTTATCTTAAAAAAAAAAAACGACGAGGAAAGCCATTGTTACTACCTGTTCAAACTGTTAGCGACAGACTTTCTGTCACCGCCAACGTGACTCTGGGAATGCGATAATATTGATACGGGAAAGACAAAGAGATTTGGTCTCCGGGTGGCAGCGATTTCCGCTAATGAATTCCAGGTGACCCCAAGTTAAGATAAGAATTTAATGACCACAATATGCGGTCCATAACAATTCTGGCCGATAGAAAAGAAATAAAGAAAAGGGAAGATAATTTTTTTCTTTGGGCGATAATTATAAACTGAGGCCAGTCTAGCCACACCCACGCTGCCAAGCGTTCATTGGCTGAGTGGTGGCGTGAGTGAAGGGCGAAGGTGAACATATGAGAAAGAAGGGAAACCTATTGACGCCAATGAAGGGATTGGTATGAGATACCAATATGAGAAAGGAAGAGTTTAGGAGGATAATTCTCCTCAGACCTGTCCCCACAGAAGGGGGAGAACCCCTCTAAAACAGAAAGTAATTGACTTCCAAAAATGGGAAGTGATAAATTTTCCTGTCCAAAGACAAAGAGAGTCCTTGTTGGAGCTTTGGAATTATCGAAGAACCCAAACCACGGCAGGCCCCAACCCGGTTTTGGTTGGCGTCCATATAAACGAACGACCCCAGAGAGTTACAGTTTAGCTTTCGACACAGTTTCAGAAAGAGTCCCAGAGAGCTATTGAGCTCGGAGACCAGCCTCGCAGGAGCTGACCGAAAGATTTCCACGCATTCCGACTTAAACTTCTAACCAAAAGCAATTTTTTTTAATGAATAGCGACTTAGACTTACACCACCAAAGCAAGTTTTAACGAATATCGCTTGAAGATACCAAAAAGCAGTTTATTGAAAAACAACTTAAGATATCAAGACTCGCTTAAGAAACGCAAAAGTGTCACGAATCCATAGAAGCGGGTTGGGAGAAAGACGCACTCCTGTATTCAGCAGACAGATATAAAGACACTTGTTATTTTTTCAACACATTTGAACCTCTTGAGTTTATTTCATTATTTTTCTTTCAAAAACACTTGTGCGCTATCATCTTTACCCCGGATTCAGCTTGCACTACGGCCCGACGCTTGATTGATTTCGTCTACCTAAGATCAAATCACAACGTGGGTAGGTTAGACTAGAGATCAAAACAGTTACTTCGGTAACCAGACGTTGCAGGCGAGCTGGGAACGACAAGGCTGATATCGACTCTAACCAGACATCGACCGCAATCAAGGCAACTAGATGGGTTAGTGTCACACATGGTTCCGTAGTAAACCAGATTTCCATCCGAACCAGCCAAGAGTAAGATCGTCACAGATGATGCTGCAATCAGCCCAGAGTTAGAGTGGGTCACAATTTGGCGGCCGTGACCAGGACTGACCAGTGGCGTAATGTTGAAATTTGGACAAAAAAGTAACTATAACTGGAATATTATCCAAAGAAGGTCACCGGAAGATTAATTAATTAGTCAAATACAGAAAAGAAACTTTGGCTATTTTTAGACCACTACTTAGGATCGTCAGTTCCTGCAAGGTAGAAATAATTAAGAATTGTCTTAAGAATAAAATGAAATGTTTGGGATAATATTTTCAAACCTGAAAAGCCTTATGAAGAAATTAGACATAAATTAAGCACCAAAAATGATGTAATATGTAATAGGGACTTAATTATACCACCACAAACGATAAGAAAAATGTTATAAAAGTATACATGATCAGAGCCGGTGCAATGGTCCCTTGAATCTATGATACAGACCCCCACTCTACTACATCTCAATTGTCATTAGGTAGTATTCATATAAAATACAAATTTTATTGTTACTGAATTATGTACAATAATGGATCGTATGCAGTATTGGCATATAATTCAATTAGAAAAATTGAAAATAAATACAATGTATCTAAATACAAATTAGTGACATATTATAATAAATCATTTCATCTTAAATAAATCAACAATGTTTTGCGGCAACTGTTAATATCAACTTGAGATTTTTCTTTTTAAGATTTGAACAATTTCAATACATTCAATATTATGGATAAAAAGTACTGAATTTTATATAGTATTTTTTCAAAACTTAGCATGATCAAAACAAATTCATGGGTTTGAACAAAAAAGAAACCAGAATGACATCAAAATCAGCGAAATTGTACACACCCTTTAATAGCCAATAAAGACAAATGTTGATAAGATAGCGAAGGTCACAAACACTGTCCGGGTCCCCCAATCAGGCTCCTCCCTCGGCCGGGGACTAAGGGCTAGTAAGCATCGGCCTGTACGTGATGTACATTGTGCAATTGTAGCAAGAGGAAAACAACTAAAAAATTAGAAGTATGGTGGCTTAGAAACTCTCGTGATATTGAGGATTACATTAAAAATGATCCCAAAGTACGGAAATGAAAAAAAAAAACTTGATAGAACAAATTTTTGGTCTAAAGAACAGGAGCCTTGTATTCGTATTCACATGAACCATACTTCTGTTAATAGTGTTAAACTTATTTTAGTGTTCTTTTTAGCAGGGTGGCCAACATCGACGATGTCATTATCTACCAGGCTTTTAATAGGAAAATTCTGGTACACAAATCATCACCCTGTAAGATAGTTAAAAAATGTCAACTGGCCAATGAAGGTATTGTTATAAGAGATGACTAGTGTGAGACATCGTAATAGAGAAAATCGAGCTCTACATCGTCTCAATTAAGATCTCACGAAAGGAAAAAAAAAGAGAAGGGAAAGAGAAACAGTGACAGAACAGTCTTATACAATGGCGTGTAAAACTTGTGGGCCATCCTGTCAAATTGATTACTTTTGTTAATTTTATTCCAAACCAAAAGTGATTATCAGAATGCTTTTCTCGGTAAATTTTATGATCTTTGAGAACCAGAAAACAGATTTTATGATCTTTGAGAGCCAGAAAACAGATTTTATGATCTTTGAGAACCAGAAAACAGATTTTATGATTTTTGAGAGAGAAAACAGATTTTAGAAAAAAAAAACAGATTTTATGATCTTTGAGAGCCAGAAAACAGATTTTATGATCTTTGAGAAGCAGAAAACAGATTTTATGATCTTTGAGAAGCAGAAAACAGATTTTATGATCTTTGAGACCCAGAAAACAGATTTTATGATCTTTGAGAACCAGAAAACAGATTTTATGATCTTTGAGAACCAGAAAACAGATTTTACGATCTTTGAGAGCTAGAAAACAGATCTTATGATCTTTGAGAACCAGAAAACAGATTTTATGATTTTTGAGAGCCAGAAAACAGATTTTATGATCTTTGAGAAGCAGAAAACAGATTTTATGATCTTTGAGAACCAGAAAACAGATTTTATGATCTTTGAGAGCCAGAAAACAGATTTTATGATCTTTGAGAACCAGAAAACAAATTTCTTTTATTTTCATTAATGTTGTATGGTAGATGATAGAATGCAAAAATACTGGACTATCAGAGAAAATTTCACTTTTCATTTCTTTTCTTAAGTTAAAAAGGAACCTTTATTATTACAGAAAATGCAAAATGTCAAAATATGAAGTTAGTAATTAGTGTTGCTACCTTTGGCTTGAATAATTGCCTCAATTCGATGAAGCATTAAATGGAACAAAGACCAAATTTCTAATTGGTAATTTTTCCCATTCTTCTTTGGCCGTAATGCCAAAGTTTTTGGAGATTGCGTGGTTTTCGTTGGAGCACTTATTTATTAAGTTCCCACCACAATGGCTCAATTAAATTGAGATCCTGACTTTGTGCTCGCCTGTTTTCCAAAACCTTTTTGTTACATGCGATGTGTGGCAAGAAGCACCATCATTCTGAAAACTTTCTCAATCTTCATAGTCTGGCAAAAGATTAGACCGTAGTAAACTAATATAGTTCTTACAGTTTAGGTTTCCATATTTGCATAGTATGACTTTCTCATATTAGATCTTTTGCTTGCCTCAATAGTTTAGTGTGGCCTTTTTTCAGCTTCAAGCTGTTTAAAGCGGTGTATCTTACGTTACACGGCGCCTACGAAAACGCAACAACCAATTTTTTCAATTCCACAGACACTACTGATAAAAGCATACTGCTAAGTTCTTAATAAATAAAGATGTATAATCATTTTATGTAGTTGGCTCAAAACATTTGCACATCAGTATATCATCTATCAGGGACACCAAATCCTTGTTTCCAGGAGATGTAGTCTAAATATGTGAAGAATGAAGACTATGAATTGTCTCCCGTAGACAAGATCACGAGCTTTTCCATATTCAGATTATGTGACTAATTACTTTAGTATTGACCATTAAGTTATACAACTTCACAATATGTCCCTTTTAAAAGTTAGACGGGTTACGGGTAATGTTACAAAAAAATGGTTGTCTTGCTACATTATAAAAACTTTGTAGGAGATTGGATATTATTTTCATATATTACATTTTCGAAATGATAATATCTAATTTCATCTATGAATGCTAGACAATTTTCTTTCAGATGAAAAAGAATGTCAGATTATTCGACTGATGACACCTGAGAATACAATAGACAGAACATACAAAAAATAACGGAGTTTTAAGTAAAATAGGAACTGCAAGAAAACTAATTAGAAAGCTGGAATTTTCGAGAAAGAACGAAGAAAGAAGGCTGAGAGAAATGAACACCCAGGAATATAATGAAGGTAATAGAAGCAACGGGAAACGCTGAGTAAACTACTTACCTGAATGGACATCAAAGTAAGGAGAAATACGGATGGTAAAACGTCAAAGGTTACTATAGGCAACAAAAACGAGAAGCGGTGGAGAATCATGAATACCCACCTCCTGAATAGATATGGGATATTTTTTTAAAATCGGTATCACTTCCCATGCAAGGCAGTAAAGCCACTAAGACACAAGAGGTTACAGGGTGTGGAAGAATTAGGCACAGAAACATTAATAATGAGCGGGAAGAGGAAAGAGTAATCAGTCGGACAGTAGATTGACAGCTATAATTGCTCACATCCTGAGAGGGACATCGCACATAATTTCCGCTCACTAAAAACGTTGGAAGACGTCAGAGACACAATCAGGCAAGACTGGGTAGAAACTGATTAATTTGAAAATGAGCTTCGGCTTGACTATAAAAATAAATTATTTGAGCCCAATCCAGTAACGAATAGAAAAAATAAGATAAATTGAGAATTTGACACAAAGAAGTGTTCATTTCAACTAGGAGACAAGATCGAAAGTCTATCAAATAAATCCTATAGTTGTCCCAGCAAACAGTAGCGGGAAACTGGACGTGGAAAAATGGTAAAATATGACGATATTTTGGAAGAAAAGTGGGGTTGTTGTTCATAATGTCCAACAAACAGTTACAAAGACACTGGTTCACCAAATGTAGTCAATCCTTGACTCACAAAGCAACTGTGTCAAGCGAATAATGTCACTGACTACACTCTGCTTTTTGTGAGTAGGTAAGTGTTCTTCAATCCAGGTCTCCAACCGCAAATTGGTTCATCCCACATAATCAGCCTCACATTGACATTTAAATTGTTAAATAGCAACACTGCAAACCATCATTCGCGAAATATGGGAACACCGGAATGGTATCAAAGACAACACGCAACTTGACAGAGAAAGCTAGAATTGACACACAACCTAGTGTTCGACTACTCCCACCCCACCATGGTAATTTTAAATAAATTAGACAAGTATCTCACGGGTGGGTTTTAAGCTCCTTAGGAGCTTATTTACATGGATTTATTGTTTTAGTAATACATTTATTCTAGTTGTGGCTCCTTATTTACCCACCATGCACTTTTTCAGTTCCGCCGTTTATGATTTCTTTTTGCATGTTTAGGTTTTTGTTCCAAAGAATCTTTCTGAAGAAGTCTTGGACGAAAAATCGTTATGGTGATTTGTACGTTACGATAATGAGATAAATTTATCTTCACCGTCATTCCAATAATGTTGACGAAATTGTTAATTTCATTTTGACGAGATTCTACTTCAGTTTCGAATCGTTTATATTTTTTTTATCATTTCACAGCAAGCAAGGCAACAAAGCCACTAAGAGGCAAGAAAAACTCTGCTCCATTGTTTATTCATTGATATGCACTCCGGCTTGTAGAGACAAGATGTTACCAATAACTTGAATAACAGTTGAAAAGTAAAATTTTACAAAGCTGATAAAATAGAAAAGTATAGGTTTGGTTAAAAATAAAAAAAGAACTGTTGCCCAAATCAAGTATTCCTTGTTTTTAATATTTTAATATTTAGTATCCAGCTTACGTTCGCTTTTGAAGGAAGACATGCTTGCGTGACATTCCAATACAGTGTTTCTAAACTTTTTTAAGGAACAACAAACCTAGGAAGTAATAAAAATATCACGACACGCTTAGCAAAACTTTTAAAGGCTATACATTTAATGTTATGAAATAAAACCATAGATTAAAAAAATACACACATAAATATCAATTTACTTTATTTCAATGTTTCTATTCAAATATTTGTGCAGCTTATTTAGACTGAAACATGTGACTGGAGTTTTTTCACGCTTTCTTCAATGTTTAGTCGAATGTGCGATAAGCAGACCGTCATTTCTTCTTCAGTTGAAGATTCACATAAATAAGAAATAGAAAATTGCAATAAAATTGATAAAGCCTTTTTAGCTAATGTGGGATAAAAAGTTTAATACTTATTCATTTACTCAAATACTAAAGCTGTACCGTTACTACAACACACAAACACATATGTATGTCGTGACAATATTTCGCGGCACGTTAAAGAGGATCGTGCGGCACATTAGTGTATCGCGGCACGGCGTTTGAGAATCACTTCATTAATAAGTACAAATCAATTGTTAATATTAGTTTCAGTCCAAAAACGTTTTGTATTGAATCTTTTTTCTTTTGAAAGGCCTTTCAATTCAGTAGAAAATGATCCTCTAGATCAGTGGTTCGAAAGCGGTGTCCATATGCACCCGAGCAGTCCATGTAACATTACTGTGTGTCCACACAAAAATATAGCAAATTGGAGGTTCACAGTAATATTTTAGTGGTCAATAGAGCAATTTCACTTCGGTATAGTCGTTCCAACTAAGATTTGAAATTTCTACAGTAATCTACGCCATATTTAAATACTAAAAAACAGAAAAACAACACTAAAAGTAGCAGAAAGCGAGATCAAGTTAGATGTAAATTAGCGTCCTTTTTACTCTACAGGATGTTTTCCTTAACGTTGAATAAAAACGGAGAAGGATATATAAAGAAAAGGATTTTATATATATATATATATATATATATATATATATATATATATATATATATATATATATATAAAAAAGATTATAATTTATTATATGAATTAATTTAATATACTACTAATAAATATTATTATTAATTTTATATATTAATAAAATAAAAATAAAAATTGATTAATATAAAGTATATAAAAATAAAATATTAATAATAAAATTAATTTAATAAATAAATAATATAAGAATTATATATAAAGGAAGGATTAACAATATTATCCTCTTTAAAAGCAGGGACAATTTCCGAGAAAACCATCCACTCTGAGGATATATATTTGTATTTATGTGCATAAATGTTCCACAGAATTAAGTTGTTAAACACAAGTTTATTTTTATTAAATTAGTCTTAGTTTAAAATAAAACATATACATTTGCTATTTCTATAATACAATTCCTAAACTTACCGTAAAAAATAAAAATAAGATTTTTTTATGGAATAGTTTTGAGGTCCACCAAAAAAAAAAAAAAAAAAAATAAAGTAAAAATGGTCCATGGGTAAAAAAAAGTGTTGGGAACTACTGCTGTAGATGGTGGATTCTAATTTAATACCTTAATCCTTTCAAAATTTGCTACTTGATTTTAATTAAGGAAAAAGTTGGTAGTGATCCACACTTTTAAATCTACCGAATGATTCCTTTAAAATACAATGCCATCAAATATCAGATGGACAGCCACGAAATGAGCTTCGTAGAAAAATAAATATGTGAATGACAGATTGCCAACCCACATGTCCCTCTTGCTCCAAGTATAAAGTAATTTGTCTTTGGCATAAACAGGATTCTGGTGTTTCTCTGTCCTTTGAATAGTTCTACAAGCGCAGGTGTCGCTGTCATATGAAAAATAATGCAATGCTGGTCCTAAATTTGCAATCAGTTAAACAAGGCTTTAAAACGCTATCATGGGAAGTGAAGTAATTGAATAAAAGGAACGAACGCCTTTCTTTTCAGCTGAACATCTGACATTCAATAATTTGATTCTGAGTCACAGCAGAGCGCTCTTTTTTTTCTTCTTAGTCCAGGAGTTAGGCCATAAGAGTTCAATCTAAGAAATGTAAGGATTGATTTCTATAATCAGTTTGGTGAGTCATGTTACAGGTTTACTTAGGAGAGTAAAATTTTGAATTCAGAACAAAATAAAATGTTTATCCTTTAGCGATCGCCATATGAAAATTACAATATCAAAAAGATATCAACGTTGACATACATTATACTCAGTCATGAAGACGTAGAATACAGCATTAAAAAATGTCTAATCTCTTATGTTTCAAGATACTTATCGTTTCAGTTATATTTAAATCAAAAGAAAATGTTTATAAAATTTTATTTCCAGAATTTAGAACTTGTAAAATATTTGATAGAAGGTAAATATATAGGCAACATTGTTTGTCGTTCATCTTTTCTAACGAAGTGTATCCGGAGTAAGTCACTCTTTCTGCGCAGATCTGATGATTACATCAGATTGACGATATTGTGATTGTATAACCGTTTGTATATAGTATTTATAATGATATATATACCAATACAATGAAAAAGGCTAACAGGCCCCAAAACTGTATAATATTTCCATATATAGCAATTCATGGCATCAGAGAGAGAGAGAGAGAGAGAGAGAGAGTGAGATATCTGTGTAGCTATAACTTTATTCGTAATATGAATTTTCGGCACAAAACAAATGCAAAAGAATATTTCGAGCTTATTTCTAAATTTAGAAGCTAACCTTTCTTATGGATTTTTTTCCGCTTATTGAAGAGGTTATAGTAGTTATTTCAAGTTGTGCGCCACAAAAAAAAAAAAAAAAAAAAGTAAAAAACATGTGTCGGGAGTAAATAAGATCTTAAAAGTTGGATGAGGTTAAATAAAATATTAAATTTTAAAGATTCTTGATTCTACATTTTTAATCTGATCTCCTCATAAAATCAATTTTTTTGTATCTATTATCCTTCTATGAACATATTGATTTTAAATAAACATTTTTCCGCTTTTTCGATTGTACATATTTTCTGGAATTACTTTTTCCTTGCTATAAGAAATATGTAAGAGAAGTTAATGTTCTGATTTGTTTTGAAAATAGATGACTAACAATTTTAGACAAACGATGTATCTCAGTTCAAATGCATTGTCATAGAGTGAGACCAAAGAGGACACAGTCTTCTGTTTAGTTCTCAGTTTCAACAAAAAGTGTTTTCCACTGAACGCTCTACACCCAAGCACCTCCTCTGACACTGTGTATGTATTTTTATGACGTTGAAAACTAGGCACCTCCACTAATTCGCGATACCTAAGGTTTAAAATGATTTTTTAAAAAAATGTAAAAGCTTTTCTGAAGCTTTCAATTTTTGCTTTAATTGAAAGCTAAAAGATTAAATTTACAGCATGCAAAATACTCTGGTGATGTATTTCAAACAGAAATTATATCGGCATCGATTTTTTTCTTGTTTAAAAAATACAGTGTAACCCGGATATAAGAGACCCGGATATAAGAGAAACCCGGATATAAGAGAGATTTTATCTGGTCCCAAAGTGTTCCCATACTTACCTAAACAAAATAGACCAAACCCGGATATAAGAGACTTCTTCTCCGGTCCCGACAACTCTCTTATATCCGGGTTACACTGTAGCTGATTTGTGCCTTTTTGTTAGTCGTCTTTCATCGCAATGTAATTCTCTTTATTAAGAAATCTTCCAAAATAAAATATACTTTTCTTTTGAAAATATCAAGGATTTTAGGGGATAAATTGTTAAAATCCTTTTATAAATATGGAACCTAAATTGCCAGTGTACAACATTTAGCAAATCGAATTTTCTTGTATAGTGTAGTGGCTCTCATATAGTTGAAAGAAAAGTCTTTAACTTGTCATTGATTAAAGTCAGATAGAAAGTTTGAACAAAAGCTCGTAGCGTTTTTCGTTTGTAATTTGTTTTACACGTGACTGAAATTTAAGACATATATACATATTCGGAAATGTGATATTTCATCGCGTTTTTCTATATGATTCTTATGTGAATTATTTAAAGTTTTAAGCTAAAATGGAAACTGAAAGAAATATATTTGATGATCTTTTATTTCCGGGAATAAAAAAAAAAGTAAAAGCTATACGTACAAGCAGCAAAATAGATATGCACCGTTTATGGGGATTGGGTCATATTCGTAATTGGTTTGCTAGGTTCAATGGAAACAAAAAAGACACTAATACTTAAAACTAACCTGGCCGTGCGTCTCGAAAAGGACCTCCAATCGGTTGTGAACTGGGGCAGGAATTGGCTGGTCAACTTTAATGCCTCAAAAACAAAACTGCTCTCTATTAATCACCACAGAGATCCTTCCCTGTCCTCCATTAGAATGTATGACGCTCAACTTCTCGAGAGCACCTCTCTACGGCTGCTCGGTCTCACGTTGACTACTGACCTGAGATGGAACAAATACATTGAGTCAATTGCTTCGTCCACCGCAAGGAAAGTTGGCTCCCTGTGTCGCGTCAGGAAATTTTTCTCCTCGGAATCGATCCTCCAGATCTACAAATTGACAATTCGCCCTTGTATGGAGTATTGCTTCCATATATGGTCTGGAGTTCCTTCTGTTTGCCTCGGGGTTCTTGATAAGCTCCAGAGGCGGATATGCAATATAATTGGCCCTGTTCTGGTATCTCGTCTACAGTCGCTCTCTCACAGACGCGCCGTCGCCTCTCTCTCTCTCTCTCTCTGTCTGTGTGTGTGTGTGTGTGTGTGTCTTTTTTACAAATACTTTCATGGTAATTGCTCCGAGGAGCCGCATTCGCTGGTTCCAAGACTTCATGAATTCAAGCGCCCTACAAGGCTGGCATCCCTTTCACTGTCGAAACTACTAAATGTAGCCGTCTTTTCTACTCCAATAGCTTCATATCTCGCACCTCTCGCCTGTGGAACTCCTTTCTCTATTCCAGTTTCCCTGAGAGCTATAATCTCCAACTATTCAAATGTAATATCAATCAACATCTTCAGTTGCCTTAATCTATCCACTATCCTTCTCTTCATCCTTTCCTCTATCACTTCTATCTGATCTTGCTTCATATCTTTTGTAACCCCTTGCGTCTTAGTGGCTTCCCGCCTTGCTTGGGGTGAAACGCTTAAAAAAAATCAGGACTAGAGAGCTTAAATTTCTGTGGCAGATAATGAGGAAGGTGGGATCATAGGATAGATTGAGGGCAAGAGGAACAGAGGAAAACAGCGCATAATGACTTGATGAGTTTAAGTAAATCGATAGCGGAACATGGTTTAGGAGCAATAACGAAAAGACAACATTTATTAAGAGCTACAAAAGACATGAAATTGTGGAGAGCCATGATCGTCTACATCTTAAGGCGATACAGCACATAAAGAAGAAGAAGAAGCTGCAGAAGTAGAACGTTTGATCTGAAAAGATCTGCAGTTGTTGACGATGACCAATTCGAAACGTCGATTAAAAGTAATCCAGAACGACCGATATCGCTGACATACTCTACATATATCATATGAGAGTTGTAAGGAATTTGAAAACACATGAATATATGAACAACACTGATGTTTGGTTGCCTCTTTTTTTCCGACCCAAAATTTAATCAAAATTAGTGTGTGCTAATGAATCCCACCAAACAACCAGAGACTCGTATATACGATCCAATGCCAAAGACGATGGGAAAATGGTTAGTTTCTTTACAAGAGCTAGATCAGATCAGACCAAAAATGTCACATCTGGGCTGAATCTATCTCGTTCTATTTTCTAGCCTCGACAGAGTTCAAAAGCGTTTGCGCAGCGATGATTTTTTTCCATCTTACAACCCCCCTTTCCCACAGACGAAAGGTTGTTATCTTCTCGCTACTCTATCGCCATTTTGGCAACAGGTATTCAGGCTAATTATATTCCTTGGTTCCCCCAGTCTAGAGCTTCAGAGTTAGGATTCGCAATGTCACATATATTGAGAGCCGATTCATACACATTCCCTTCATATTGGCGAGGAGCAAGTTCCACTTAGATAGCTTCTTCTCCAGAACTATTGCTTCCCTGATCATTACAATGTTCAACCGTTATCTATCTTATTAATATGCCCCCTCTTGCCTCCCCCCCCCCTGAGTACTCCCTTACAACAATCTCATCTAATAAACCTTTTACCATGAGTGGCTCTAGTGCTTTGTACTAGGTGTACAATAGTGAAAAAAAAAAAAAAAAAAAAAAAAAAATTGGGATATGATGAGGATTATCGGCTTTGCACTGGAATTTTCAATTGCTGAAATCAACAAATACAGAGAAACAGTTACCACGGCCGTACTTATAGGATATAAATTTGTTAAAATTAAAATCTCAAGTTATTCTCTAATGAATCAAAATGAAAAATTATTTCACTCAGTTAAAATAAAAAAAAATCAGAGCCAAAAAATCTTTGCCTGTTTAAACATAAAATTCCACTTAAGGATATTGAATCAACATCTAGGAAAGTTGGTTCATTGGGCCGCGCCAGACAGATTTTCTCGTCAGAATCAATCTAACACATTTATAAATTTACCATTAGTCCCTGAATTGAATATTGGCTACCATATCTGGCTTGGTGCTCCTGTTATATATCTTGAGATTCTCGAAAAATTTCAAAGAAGGGTGGATAATGTTATCGGTTCTGACTTGGCATCTCGACTTCAGTCTCTTTTTCCACCGCCGTCACATGTCTTCCATCTGTCTTTCCTATTAAGTATATTCATGAACTTAAACGAACTACTAAATTGGCAACTAGGACTCATCGTTTTAATGCTGAATTAGCAAGATGGAACCGTAACTTCTATCCTAATAGTTTATTTTTTCGCATTTCTCGCCTGCGGAATTCTCTTCCGGTTTCTTGCTTGGGATGAAATGATTAATATATATATATATATATATATGTGTGTGTGTGTGTGTGTGTGTGTGTGTGTGTGTGTGTGTGTGTGTGTGTGTGTGAGACTGTGTATGTGTGTGTGCGTATATATATATATATATATACGCACATTAACAAAACACATAAAAAACATCACTACGTTACTCAAAAATCGAAAGCCAAATAGAATAAATAAAAATATACAAAGTAAAAAATAAGTAAATAAATAAAAAAGTAATAAAAATTAATGCAAATAAATAAATAAATGAACAAATTAACAAATCGCCCCCGCTAAAATAACAGTTAGAACTAATAAAAATAAGCATAGTAAGCAAAAACAAGTAAAAATAATCAATCCAAATAAATAAATTAAAAACTGTCCACCTGCCAAAATAACAGAATAAACTACGACAAGCAATCTAAACATTGGACGAATAAATTGCCTTAATTAACTATTAAATAAGCGACCTAAGCAACCCCCGCCACAATTTGTACTACGTTAATAAAACATCAAAAAACGAAAATAAATAATACAAAATGAAAATGAAAAACAAGTAAAATAAATTAACCCAAACAAATAAATAAACAAATAAGCCACTCCCGCAAAAATAACCGCCAGAATAGATTACCCACAATACACCACTGACCCATATATATAAATAGCCGAGGAAATATCCAGAAGCATTCGCGGCCTGACGCTTGCGTCCAGCATGAAACAGCCTGTCGCATCTGAGTGTTGATTTCAATGTTCACTTTTATATATATATATATGTGTGTGTGTGTGTGTGTGTGTGTGTGTGTATTTCTAAAGACTTTTAAAGACTTAATGCATTTATTTTTAATCCGACACTTTTATTTATAAAGTAATAAAAAAAACTGTCGTATTAAAAATGAATCCATTAAGCCTTTAGAAATTTGTTAACGTTTCAGATCCCAAAACTGTGACATTCTTCGTGGCACCAGATAATCACGGGAATTTCCTCTACGAAAAGAGATATAGGTTCGATCTTTGCTGGAGAACACATTTTCGCTACTAAGATTTCTCTAATGTGCAAACTGAGAGATGTAAAAAAATGTGGCGTCAAATACAAATTGCCCACTATGATAATGTTTGAAGTAATATAGGACAAATAGTATCATTCTTTCGATCCCAAATAGGTTTAGGCTTTAAATAACACAAAGGCTTGATAAGCCGTAAAAATCAGGCGAGATTTCCTATTTAACGCAAATATTATTGCATTTTATTTTTATTCTATGAAATTCATATCGCAGATGAAATGAAGTATTTGTTGAAAAAAAAATCAAGATTGTGACAGATTTTAAACTTTAAATGTTGGTTGATTTTGTTTTAGTGTCATATCAATCTCTAATGCCGAAATCTAAATATTTTCTGCGCATTTTTTCTTTTTATTTTTGAAGATAATAATGGATTTAGTGACACAAGCCTTACTAATTAACACGTATCTGTGAGAGAGGGTTATTCATACTTTCCCAAAGTATATTTGCGCGTAAGTGAATATAAAGAACCCAAATGGAATTCGATCTCGGCTCTCCGATTAACAATTCCGAGCTCTTATCCATTACATTACCCGCACATCCAAGCACAGTCTAAAAATATGATACTTTGAAGTTACAAATCTTTCAATGTTTTCATTATTTACGATATGTTGAAAAATTCAGATAGGTTATATCCATCCCCCACCCCGCAAAAAAAATCATAAGCTGATTTAGTAAACTCAAAGATAGTTTTGGTGCGTGCATGCACGTAAGTCAATGTATATATGTATGTGTATGTGTGTCGATTAGGATAAACGAATAAATTGTTCGTTTTGAACACTGGTCAAGCATGTTACTACTTTCAACGTCTACCAGATGATGATGTGTTTTACACAAAATAATCTTGAAAATCTTTCAGAACATACGAAGCATTAAAATAATAAATTACATTATCACCTGATGAGGATTTATCAAATAGCTTAATACCGAGAAGAAATCAAACTTGACATGGAATTATCTTGAAAATAAAAAAAAAACAAATGTGAATTTGAGGTGAAGACAGACTTAATTAGAGCTTTAATGAAAAAAAAGTAGTATAGCTTTTTTTTTTTAAAAGGAAACAACTATCAAAAAATGGTGAATTTATTGTACTTCGTTCAACGAGACGATCAGTTCATTACTATAAAAACATATTAGGTTGGAAAGAAAGTCCTGTTACATTAGAAGATGAAAAGAAACAAATGCCTCTTTGGTTTTAACTGATATATTTAATCAAGATAATATTTTTCTTTATTAGCAATAAAATGATCTCATCTATTTGTCCACTTGTAGATCCTTTGGGTGTAAAATTCTTCAGGTTTCAATGCAAAAATGTACTCAAAATTAATTTTAATCTCTTCACAATTAATAAACAGTTTTCCTTTTAAAAATGTTTTAACGATTTCAAAAAATGATAGATTTTGTAAAGGCAGAAGTGTAAGGGGGATTAGGCGAAACTTTCATGTACACTACAGTTCAAAAGTTTGAAGCTACTCCCAGAATTAGATGAACTTGAGAGAAGATTGAAAAAAAAAAAAAAAAAAAAAAAAAAGATCTTAGAGTCATTGAACAAAAAATGGAATCAATTATCAAACTTATACTTTGAGAAACTTTTGTAATGAATGCCAAAAATTTGTGTTGCAGTAATCAAAGCTAAAGGAGGATAATTTAACGAGAGCAAAATTTAAGCATAAAATGCTTTTTTTCTTTTTGTCATAATAAAATTTCTAATAAAAAATGTCTCACTTTTTTTTAACCATATATAATAATTTTCTCTTATTTAAAGTATAAAATAACTACTTTTGGGGCCAATTTAAAAAATTATCAGGAGTTCCCTCAAATATTTTAACTGTAGTGTATATTAATATTAGATTGTAAAGAAAGTTATGTTGCATTCGAAGATGGAAAAGAAATAAATGTTTCTTTGGTCTTGATTGATATATTTAATCATTCATTCATTTACTCAGTTAACGCATTGTGAAATTCAAGACAGAATAGTGTAATGGCTTGCTGGTTCCATTTTTTTTTTTTAACCGGGAATGTCGAGGTTATCCGTCCAAGACCTATAAGGCAGCAAGTAGTTTGAATTCAGGGATTTCCTTCTCCTAAACTGGTGATGCTATATGAAGGCCGTGCGCTCTCCCAGGCTACATGACCATCTCCGCTCTCAGTCGTACAAACAAGATACAAAATAATACACGATGTTACATTTGGGGATGGTTTGGCTGCAGGAGTTGCCGGAAAGTTGTCAGCCAATCACATTCGGGTTTCCTGTCGGAATTTACTTTCATAGCTTTTCATTGTATTGGATGACCACAAAGCAGCTGAGGTTTAAAATCATGGTTTTCCTTCCCCCTAGATGAGCTGCTTTCCTGCAATGCCGAGCGCCATCTATCTGATCTAGCCGGTTATGAGACGCCTGTTTTCCGCCTTTCCCCCGGCTTGGAGTTCGGCTTAGTTGTCGGGGGCTGTTTAAGACGCATGCCACGGAACTATATTTTATAGACAGTGGGAGCTTGTCCCGACTATCACACTAGGTTATGACAGCCTTTGAAATATAATGTACGTATATAAACATTTATATACATTACATATTTTAGAAGCTACAAAAAGATAGACGGCTTTTTAAAACATAAGGTAAACAAAAACACTAGAATGCAAGACAAATTACGAAATATTACATAAAAAACAAACAAATAATATATAACGAAAATACTGCAAGTTTGTACGGGAAATGATGGGATTTTATTAGTAATTCTTTTACTGTCGTTGTTTAATGTGTATACTATAGTTGTCAAGAGATGTTGTCAATAGATGTTATTCTTCCATTTGATATTGATGAGCAAATCATTTCCATAATATTTACCATCGAGCTGTTATAAAGCAGTTAACTTGTGCCCTCCGACTCTGATATTAATATCAAGTCCTTCTTTAATTTTGGTTTCTTGGATAGAAAAATTTGTTTTTTTTTTTTTCTTTTATAGAGAGTAATTCTTCATGGATTGGTTTGGGATTTTTGGAGCTCACTGATTTTTAATAGGACGTTTGGTTGTTTTATCGTCCATTTTCATAATTTTTCCTTCATATTGGTAATGGATGTTATAGTGCTTCTAGGTATAAGCTTTCCACCGGGGATGTGATGAAAGCTCCGAGATTATATACTGTTTTAAGTTCTTTTATGTAGTAAAGTTTTTTGGCATTTGGACCTTAACTATTTTATATGGGGTATAATTTTTTTTCATCGAATATGATGCCAAAGTAATTGTATTGGTTTACTATTGGAATTATATTATTGTTCAGTTTTAATGTTCGATCGTTATGCATTTTTCGAAGCTGGCAAAAGTGCATATATTTTGTTTTTTTTTTTTGAAAATTTAAACCAGTTCACCGAAGCCCATTTGTTAATTTTATTAAGACATAGCTGGAGCTATCACTCTATAGTGTGCATATGTTTTGATCTATAATAGATCAAAAAGTCATCCACATGTCGGTCATACTCTGTTCCTGCATTTATTTTTTTTTACAATATTATTGATTTTAATACTGAACAGGGTAACTGATAGAATGCTCCCCTGTGAGAAACCTTGTTTCTAGTCTTTGTTTCTAGACATAGTGCCATGTAAACGCACATTAAAATGTTTGTCTTGCAAAAAGCTAGGTCCTAGGTCTTGTATGTCTCTTTTAATGCCATACTTCCAGGTTGTATCATAAACCTGCAAATCAAAGAACACAGGCATTAAGTGTTCTTTTTTTTATGAAGGCTTCTTGTATGTTTTTATGAAGGCTTCTTGTATGTTTTTATGAAGGCTTCTTGTATGTTTTTATGAAGGCTTCTTGTATGTTTATTTCTAAGTGAACTAGATTATCAATAGTGCTTATTTTTGTTTCTTCTGTTTAGTATTTTGTTATAAGATTATTAATTTCCAGGTACCATATTAGTCTGCTATTAATCATCCTTTCGTGTGTCTCACAGATAAAGCTGGTGAGTGCTATTGGTCAGTAACATATTGGATCTGTATTTTATTTGACACGTTTGAATATTGGTAGAACCGGCTTTCAAGAACTTGTTTCTAGGATTTGAGAATGTTGTTACTGATCCATATATAGTTAAGAGTTTGGAGGAGGTAGTCGAATGATAGTTAAGTTAATTGTTTTATGAATTGATGTCTTTAATCAGGGCCGACGGCGGTGTCGTAAGCTTTGTTTAGCGCTTCTTTTAGTTTTGTGAATGGTTGGTCGTAAATTTCATTGTTTTTTGAATTAAAGTAGATTTTTATTTTCATTTCTTGCCTCTTTTTGACGGGTTGGAATGATTTGCAGTGTCTTTTTAGATGAAGAGTTTTCAGAAAAGGTTTCAGAGAGGAGGTCTAGTATGTCTTTTTTATTAATGATCTTTGTATTAATTGGAGGAAATGTGCTTGATAGGGTTTTGGACAGTTTTCCTGCTATTTTTCGTACCATTTCCCATGATTTTTTTTATTTGGCGCTTGGGTTTATTTTGGATAGAAAATCTTTCCGTTTGAATTCTTTAACAGTTTTACGCGCTATGTCTCTAAGATTTTGTATTCATTTAGGTTTTCATTGGTAGGATTTAAAAAAAAAATCGTAAGCTGACTCGGCGTATACGAATTGCTTTCTTGCAATCATCATCGAACTAAATTTTGATGTGCAGGAGTTTTTTTTAATCTTTTCATTGACTAGTAAGAGTAGGAGTATCGGTAAACTGTGTTATTAGTTCTTCCTTATTTATGCCTGCTTCTGGTACCAGTTTGAGTTTGTGGGTATTTTGGAATTCTGTCCAGTTAGCTTTTCGAAGATTCCAGCGGGGTGTTTTATCATTTAGTTTAGTTTTTAGGGATTGGGTTTTCTATTATGATTGAGAAGTGATCACTTCCACATGTATCATTATGAGTTGACCAGGTATTATCCGTTTATACACTAGCTTCACAGATAGTTAAATCTATGATAGAGTATGTAGGTATGTCTTTGCTTTGTTATTTAGGAGACAGCTATCTTTGATTTAATAATATTTTTATGATTTTGCCTTTTGTTATAATGGAATATGCATACACCTATATTCCCCCTCACTGGAATGTGATTGGCTGGTGTCCGTTATAAATACCGACGGACGTGTAGGAGAGAAGAGATCATTAGTCTGAGAGTTAAGTCTATAACGACGCCCAGTGGACTACGCCTTTGATCTACACTTCTTACCTGCGACTACGACGCGTACCAGTCGATTACTGCTACCATATTCTACTTGGTTATAGTAGCCAAAACCACTTAGCTACTTCGTTCAAATATATCCCTTTCCGGGACATATCACCTTTGTTATTTGTTTATTTACTTAACTATGACTGTTAAAGGCATCCCTTAATATGAAGATGTTTTGGTAGTTGCTGTATTAATTCATGTAATTATGCTTCATTAAGGATTTTATCGGGAGGCATGTATATGGGGCAAAAGTTTATTGTTTTGTGAAGGATAACTGTTATTGCTACCATCTGCAAATTTGTATTGAGTATTATTTCACTATGAGGTATGGTATTATTAACTAATATTGATGAGACGCCTGAGCCTCTATCAGTTTGTTCGATGAAACTGTAGATTAAGTAATGTTTAATGTTGACAATGTGTTTTTCTTTCAGGTAAGTTTTCTGTAAATATGTAATTGTTGGGTTGAATGTCGAGGTGAGAATAATTAATTAGTTGATATTAGTTTTGGCGCCTCTTAAGTTCCATTGTATTTTTTTTTTGTCATTATTTTTATATTTTGCTTAATTTTATATAGATATGTTTATGTTGTGTTATTTGAATATTTCATGTATTTGATTTTTTGGGGGTTGTTTTAGAAATGCTTATAGGGTCTATGTCCATTTTTTTCTAGAGTTTCAAGAGTGTTTTTGGTTTCATTGTTATTCTGGCATCGGTTTCATGATGTATCATTGCATTATTCTCATTCAAACTTTTATAAAATTTCCGCTAGTCATTTGGCCCTAATTGAACTAATATCTTCATCAGGTTATCATATTTCTGATGATTTTCTTGCGTTTTAATGTTTGTGATTTCTGCATAACTACTTTCTGTCATATATTCCTCCACAATCTTACGTACTTCGGGGAAAGAAATGCTTTTAGTATGTTTCCCATTCATTATTTCTTTCTCTTTTTTCCAAATCTTACATACTTTGGCATATGCAGGGTGTTCTTCTCCACTTTACCATAGCATCCGTCCTCATGATATCCAAACCTTTGACAGTTGTAACAACGGATAGGGTTTTAGATGAAGGGATCGGTCTTTTCTAAGTTATATCCTATTTTTATGTCTTTGAGGTGAGTTGGTACATTGAATGTCAGGATGTAAGTGTTGGCCTTGGTGTTTTATTAACCTTTTTAATTGTTACTCTTCTGACATTCATTCATTTTTTTATATCTTCAATAGTACATAAGGAGAGTTCCCTACATCGTACCACCTACCCGTTTTTGTGAGGGTATGTCTTTATTTTTTATTATGAAATGCTGTCATTTTCAGTAATATCTCAGCTTGTCTTTTCTTATCTCCCTCAATCAAAACTGTGTCATTTTTTTTTTTTTTACATTTTTCACATTTTGGGTTAGAGGATATGATTTTTTCGACAAGGAAGGGGGATAATTACGTAATTGGAAGATTCCAAGACTAGCGATTCCAAGATGATAAATCTTAAATTATCCCCTGTCTTCGTTCTCAAAATCTCTCCATGTGAGGTTGCTTTTTTGGGTTTGTTTTTATCCATCAAAAAAAAAGAAAAAAGAAAAGTTTACTACTTCACCGTCCCTGCTCTCCACCCGCCACGGAATCCAGTTTAAAAGGAAATGCCAAGAGGGAAACCCATTCACCTTGGTAAGACTGAGCTACAGCAAAGGTATATTCATATTTGGAGGAAGGTCATGAGTACTTAATTTCCCTTTAATTCTGCTACCCAAGAACTGGTAAAACGTCTGGAGTATCTAAGATGCATCGTAGTTCTTTTCTTCGAAATTGACTGACGCTACAGCCACCGCCTTCTAATTCATATTTTTTTTTACATATTTCCTATTGGGTAATGACCAACGTTTTTTTCCTTCCATTTTGGTTACTTTAAATTAGGGCTTGACACAACCGCCCATCTAATGAAAATATCTAAACCAGACTCCTGAAGCCCTAAAAGACCAGGATCAGGTCTCCACACAATACGGGACGCCAGCCACAGCAAACAGGTGGCCTCATGTGGGTGGTTACCACTCTGCAGAGGCGCAGTCGGCGTATTCTGAAGTTCCAGCCGGCAGAGTGAGGGACAGGGAATTCCGCACTTGGCGAGTCATAAACACGCTTCGAGGTTGCTTTTCTACGCCGCGCGTTGACAGAAGAGTCACTGAGGTCGTCCTCCCTTCATTTCAGTCGTAAATTTATAAACATAAACAGACTATACTCTTCATGAAATAACTATCGACCCTTTCCGATTATCGTGACACATTTTTTGTTGTTAGAATTTTGAAACGAGGCTTCTGGGACAAGGCTTTAAGTCGGAGACTTTCTCTTCAGGGCGGCAAATCACATGGGGTTAAGCGAAGCGGTGGTACTCTGCTCTCTCTGCAGTTTCTCTGGTGTATCCGCCGTCTCTGTCTATCTGCCCTAGTGACTCGGCGTTTTGTTTCTATGGACCCCTGCGCAAGGGATGGGGTGGGGCATGACTTGCTCTGGGAATGCCCGCGTTACCCAAACAACCAATCAGGACTCTCCCTGCAAATGTCTAAATATGGGGGAGTACCTCCTACCTCTTTGGAATTCTACGTGGTCTGTCTCCTTCTTTTGATCACCTGATCAAACCCGTCTCCTTCCTGTTTTATGCCTCTCACCATTACTGCCCGAGGGGCGTGGAAAGTCCTCCGCCTCCTCTGAAATTCCACCTGGGCCCTCTCCTCCTTGTTTAACGGACCAAATCTGACTGCCAGCGGCTAGGCATGGTCTAGCCCAAAGCCAAATTTTTAATGGTCGTAAAAATATTATCTATTTCTTACCAGGAGGTCCCTGAAACTCCAGAATAGCAGATCACTTTATCTCAATTCTAAATCGAAACCAGATGGTCTCTTTGTTTTACCTCTTCCGCGGACGAGAAATTTAACTACCTTTTTCTAATTTATTTTTCCAATAAAAAAAAACAAATATCCTTTTCTTTCACTTTCCTTCTCTGGTCATCGGTATATCTTCAATCTATCGGAATTTATTTTTTTTTTTTTTATTTACTAGCGACTTTCCAATAGTGTCACACATTAATTAAATAAATACAACCGATATTGCGAGTGGAAACCATGGCGTCATTAGCTAATTGACTGTTAAATCTACACTGGGTCTTGAAGTTGATTTTGTTGGTGTTTGACCAATTTTTGTCTCAGTAAATTTTACATTTGTGATTTTTTTCTTTTTTTTTTTTTAGTTCCAGGAGCATGAAGTACTTTATAAACAATTCTATGTCGATCAGTGTTATAACTGGACTGACACAACCAAGACCATCATGTGGGTGGTTATAGACAACAAGGCAGGATTTTATCAAAAGACATGATGAACCTGGTTTTCGACAGGCAAAAAAAAAACTGATTTAGAACCAGGCAGGAACGGGTTTTTGAACCACAACCAGAAGAAATAAAATTAAATAGTAGAAAAGAATAACAAAAACTAATTAAAAAAATCAAAGAAAATTAACAAAATGGAAATGAAAAGCAGAGCAAAAAATAGAAAAAGAGACTAAAACGACGTGGAGGCTCTTCTCAAAATGGTTAAAGTACTTCACCCCCATGTTTAATCAATGTAGCAGATATCGTGCAACAGGCCAGGCAAATCTAGATGTGACCCTCGTATACGTGGTAGAAGTGAACAGAAAACGATCGAAGCCTTTCGTGTTGTCCAGATCTGTTCATCAAGGTGGTCCGCATCTTCTGTGTTGGAATATTTATTGTGAAAGTTGAAGACGAAAGCAGAGTTATCTTAACGAGTACTATCACCTCGAAAGGAAACCTGCCTATGCTGACGAGATATCTTCATCCTTGTAACGGGCAATGCCGAGATGGAAAAAGTCGGCAATGAAATTGGATTTTATGAAATGATGACAGAGGCAAAAATTAATCGCGTTAAATTTGTTGGGCTCGTTGTCATCTACCACCCCATTCTTCACTGAATATTAATCCTTCTACTCCCATATACCAAACTAGCTGGGCTACAGCGAGAACTTTTTAATCTTTAGGGTTGCAACTGGTCCCACGTACGCGCTGAATTCTGTTGTCCCCATCTTTCTGAAGACGATCTTGGGATGCTGAATGACGAAATCTGTCGACATACTCTTCGTTTACATTTACATATGTATAAGGATAATAAGAATTGTAGATTCTGGAAAGAATATACCTAAAACGCCTCTTCAAGATTTGTTTATTTTGCATTCATATGAGGGGGAAGCCATCCATTTGCCTTGAAATAAATGTTCCGTCTATCGCGAATGCTGATACACTCTGATACCCGGGCGTTGTTGAAAAAGGTATTGTAGCAAGTACGGGTGGGCGTATGCGAAATGATGTAATTGGGGAACTCAGCTTGTTTAAAAAGTTAGCCATCAAAGAGAACAAAACAATATTTTATTCGTCATGAACATTTATAACTTTAAAATTCGTATAGTTTGATTGTGCCTCAAGAAAAAATCTTTATTGCCCTTACAAAGAAACATTATGGATATATATTTACTGTTTACTATGTCAATATTTGCATTTTTCAAATAATCAGCATTACTCCTATCGCTGTTTAAAGACGCGACACGAGCTTCCATTTCTGCTTTTCCACTTAAAATACGGTAGTTGAAAGGACGCCTCTTGTCTCCGCATATAACACACACGTTTCCCAATAGCCAAGTTTTTAAGGTCTCTTCTTCGTTTTAAGCTATATGTGTACTCACTGGTATATTTTCTTTCTTTTGTGAATCATGTTATTAGTTATATAATAAAAGATATCTCTACGTGTTGAAAATTATTTCTGAAAATGTTAACATGTGGGTGGTTATAGACACCAAATCAGCAGATATTGGCCTCGTGTTCACGGAGATAAAAACATACTTGACAGGAAATAAAACGTACAGAAATAACAGGAAAGCATGGTAAATTGTATGTTTATTTCATACAATTTATTTATTTATTTTTGTGTGTACTGGTGTTTGTATTTTTTGGTTGTAAATGTTTCATAGTACATATAATGTGATGAAGAAGTTAATTCGTGTTACAGAGAGAAGTTGGGTTCGTGACGAAGAGTCAATTTAACGACTTTTTGCGGGATATCCGTATTTTCGACAGGAAGAATCTTTGTTGCATGCTGGGATTATTTTCATTATTTTTATTTTTTTTATTTAATTTATTTTATACAACGTTTTCATGTTACTGTCTGATTTAGCTATCACCATGAAAACGCTAAAAAATCAGTATAACGTGATGAAAACATGATTCAAACGTAATGAAAACACAATTTTATCGTCAAAATAGTTATGTTATTATTAAGAGGAAGGATCAAAGTATTTTTTGATTGTTTAATTAAATTTTTACTGCTTTTTAGAACATTCGAAATTTTGATTAAAAAACTTATTTTTCTTGCGTTAGTAGTTGTACTAACTTTTAGCATAGCAGATACATTCATTTGGAAATTCTTGCAAAAATCAAATAATTATCAGATTTTAATGAAATTTTCAGGACTTATTTAAAAATGAATGAAATTGTTTTTGAAATTTTTTATTAGAAAATCTTGGTAAAAATATTTTTTACATGTGTTTCAGTCTCCTACTTAATTTCATGATAACTTGAGAAATTCATCGAGATAATTTTTAGTGACTATACTCAAAAGCAGAATTCTTTGAAGAATGTAAAACTGAATTGTTTTTGCAAAATCGGACCAGGTCTTACCGAAAATCTGTTCTGAATCGAAAAATAAAAACACAATAAAACCAAGACATTATTTAATTAGAGAAGCTTTCAATTGCTTTTATTATAATATATTAAAGATAATATTGTCTAAACAAAAAATCCTCGAGGAAAAATGAACTTTTACAGGATCTGTTTTCATTTTTTACAATTTTAAATTGAATAATTTATAAAGTTTTTAAATCTTTTAAAATTCATTTTCAGTGAGATAATTTTTAAGAAATATTGTTATTAAGTAAAACTATATTTACTAATCATAAAAGCTTACTAATCATGTAAATGTTGTTACAATCTAACGACCCCGAATATTTTTAAAAGTATTTCAATTTGTTTTTGTATGTGTGATTACGTGCAGAATTTCTGAAGTATAGATGAAACTAGCATTTAAAGGTCACGTGATTTAAGAGTTGTCCCGCCTTACAGCGAAAAAAAACTTTATCGTCTGCTTCACCATACTTAACTATGTATACGTTCGGCTGTCAATCGAAAATTTAAAAAAAATCGATTAACACGTCAGACAAACAAGACCCTGTAGTTAAGAAATGTTTGTATACAATATTTTATGCTATAAGCAAGTAATATTTGTTTCAAATCAGATTAACTTGCTAATTTTCTTCAAATAACGTTTCAGAAATAGAAATATATTTGTCTATTTTATTTTCTATAAGAATTTTAGCTTTGACAATAAAATTTTTAAAACCCTAGTGAATTAACTTTTGTTTAAACAAATAAAAGGACGAAATTCTGTCAAAATGGCCGTTTTAATCAATTTTACTGAAAAAAATGGTTTAATTCCAATCAATAAAATTTCTGTTTTGAAATACAGCACATTAACATTTGAACTGTATTTTGCTTGAACACCAAAATCAAACTGTTTAATTCTTACCATAAATCATCAAAACAGAGATAAGCATTCAAACATAATCAACAACAAACTACATGTAAATTTTAAAATAAATCATATTTAATGTTATTGTTATGCATTCAATTAAAGCTAAAATGAAACTTCAAGAAAGTCTTTTCATTTAAAATTTTTTTTTTGTTTAAATCTTACGTATACCGAATTAGTGGAGGCATTGACATGCATAAGTCTAGTAGTGCCAGAGGCGAAGACTGTGACTGCCCCACCCCCAAACCGAAAATAAAATCGCAACATATACAATAACAACATAGTTTATTTTCTTTTGGGAAGAGCCAGTGTTTATTTATTTATAGATTATGAATAAAGTTGACAAATGGCTTCGTTTGTGAAGCATTTCTTAACCGTATTTTATTGTTTTAACATTAAACCTACAGAAAGTTGAACATATCGATTAAAAAAAAAATAATTGACAGTTGATAAAAATAAATGAAAAACAATTTCAACTCAGTAGTAGTTAAAATTTTGCCTAAATATTTCTTGTCTATTATTCGTTTTCCAAAATCGTTTGAGAAAGATTTTTGTGAAATATGGCAACAAAAAGAGAAACTATATTATTGTGCTCTCAAAAAATAAGCTGAAAGATTAATTTTAATTTCAATTTTTAATTAAAATTAAGTTTGTTTTGAAATTCTTGAATTTTTCTCTTTGTCTCCTGTAACATTGTTGATTATTAATAATTAACTAAAATCATGTTTACTTACTATTAATAATAAATAATAAAATAGAAGATTTGAATAGAGTAGAATGCATGGAAAATGAATGAGCAAAAATCTATTAAGTTTAAGTTTTATACTTACGTTATAAACAAATAAAGTTTAGTTACTTTAGTGGTGGATATTGCCTTACAGATATTCTGAGGCCTTGTTTACTATTTTCCTTTGTATGAGTACACCTAACTTTATGGGAAGTTAGAACAACAATGAAAAACAAGTTCTCATCTTTTTTGCATGAAATGGCCATCACATTAACATCTCAAATTTGCATGATGGGTGCATAATATAATTATTTATGCTATCAAAGAAATTTTGCGTTTTTATTCTAATTAATCTCAATCTTGGTACCGTTTGCTGCAAGCAGGGTATATGTTGATGCGCCTGTTGTAGTTGTTGGGGCGCAACCACCTTCTGACTGATAATGGACTGATCCCTCTACGATATAAGTCAGTGCTAGAGAGAGTAGTTGTGTTGTGCGAGGATCAGGTTCAGCGACAGCAGTCGAGATCAGGTTACCATTACATACCGTTGGTCTGTAGACTTTTGCTATTGTTACTTACTAACCGGTGTTCCTTATTACTAATCACTGTTGTTAATTACCTCTTACAAATATACCAGTATTTATCCCTACAACTGTGTTTGTCTTTATTCGAATACACACACGCGGGAACACTCCCAACAACTCAACAGTGGCGACGAGGCTTCGAACGGGATAAAAAGAACCTACGTTGAAAAATAAATATCGCAACAGCGAAAAAACGATTTTCAACCCCAGATTATCATTATTTCACAAAAGGGAGAAATGCCTTAATATTCAAAAAAGCGAGCAGGAAGACTACACGACGTTCGCGTAAATCGTAAATAAGACGTGTGACGATTTTCGCTTCTCCGAATTATCGGCGGACAATTTCAAGTGTCTAATATTCGTGCTAGGCTTAGTGTCTAAAAAAGATAGCGAAATGCGAAGACGCATTTTAGCAAAGCTAGAAAATGAGCAAAACATGACACTACAAAAGCTAGCCGAATACTGTCAGCAATGCGTAAGCATTAAGCAAGATTCAGAAAAAATAGAAGAAACTGCTATCGCAAATGTAAAGAAAGTAAATAGGAAGACTCGTTTCTGTTCTCCACCGCCTGAACGGAAGTGGTATCCTACTACAAGAATAAGCAGAGACTATAGAAAAAAAAACCCTCCGAGTGCATGTTATGGATGCGGCCAGTGGCACTGGTACAATGACTGCCCATATAAAAATAAAACTTGTAGAAATTGCAAAAAAGTAGGACATAAGATGTCCAAGTGTAGAAAATTAAACAGAAATCGAGTGAAAGTTACTAAGTCAGACGAAGATCAAGACCTGAATATTCGAAAATACCTACATGTAAAAATGTACAACAAGAAGGTAAAAATGCAACTGGATTCAGGATCTGACATTTCAATTATTAACACACAAACATGGAAAAATCTAGGAAAGCCAACTCTGCTAAAGTCCAACAAAATAGCCAGGACGGTAACTGGAAAAAAGATAAAATTTGAAGGTGAATATAACCTTCAACAGCAAGACTTTAAAAATGAAAATTTTGTAATGAAAAATACGAACAACCTGTTTGGGACTGACGCAATCACTAAGTTTAATCTATGGGACGCCCATTAGTTCTTTTTTTTAACAACATTAGTGAAAGCAAAGACAATATAAAAAATTTAAAAACAGAATTGAAAATAGCATTCCCCGAAGTCTTCGCTGAAGGACTCGGACGTTGCACGGAAGCATCAGCAAAAATACAGCTGAAGAAAAATATTCAACCAATTAAAAAAAAAAAGCGTAGCATCCCTTTTGCCGCATTAGAAAAAATTGACCAAGAACTCGAAAGACTAACGAAAATTGGTGTGATCTCGGGAACACTCCCAACAACTCAACAGTAGTGTTAGCTCTGGGTGGGATTACACTGACCTGAGCTTCAGTATCCACCAAAAATAACTCGCCCGAGTTAGTATCCTTAACCAAAAAAAGGCGGTTAGCTCGATTTCCCCCAACAGCAGACACCGCTTCATGCGCTGTTGGGGACGCTTTTTCCCGCTTGTTTTTTAGTAGTAGGTGTTGATCGACCGTTGAAATGGCAAGGCTTACTACAATGTCTCGTTGCTTGTCCAAACTTTTGGTGGTACCAGCCAATACCAGTGTTTGGTTTACTCTTAGTGTTCGAGTTAGCTCTGCTATGGTGTCGAGACTTGTATGCGTTGTATGCTGGGCGCGAACGCGCTCTACACAGTCGCTCCAGTTGCGTGGACAGTTCGTCGATCTGCAGCTGTATCTTCTGTAGAATATCGTCATGTGGTGTGCTGTCCGTCGAAGAAATATGAGTGCTGTTAAGAGTTCTTGTCTCCACGATTTTATCGGCTATTGCAGACACTCGTAGTAGGTCCAAGTCCTCAGGGAGTCTTGCCAAAATTTGCACGGTGTGGGCTGGCAGCTTATCTAGGCAAAGTTTACGTAGCAAAACATCTGACAGTCTTTCATCTTCCGTAGAAGGTCTTTCATCTTCCGTAGAAGGTGGGTGGGTTTGCTCTGGTTGAGTTGAGGCGTATTAAATAAGTCGTTGATACGACGTTCTTCTGACTTCCCTATCCTGTATATAATAGCTTCTCTCAGGACGTCGAATGGGTTTTCTGTTGGGACATTATCTAACAAGTCAGAAACTTCCGATGAGATGTCGGAAAGTAATTTCTCGACTACATAAGCGAAACAAGCGCTCTGTGATTGGATTCTCTTAGCCTGAAATATTGCGCTCAGTTGCGAAAAACAAACCTGAACATTCATCGTGTTGAAGAGGGGAAGATTGACCAGGGCTGCAGCTTCGTCACTGTCTCGGACTGCCATGTTGAGTCGCGTGAATATTCCAACGTGGTGACGGAAAAATTTTGTGCGCCAAGTTGATGTGCTGATTCCGAGATATTTATCACAATTCTCTTACTAGGTTCACTGGCTAATCAGGTAACAGTGAATTTTTGGTGCTTTCTCCTGCAGGACAAATACAAGCCAACTAGTCTTTGTGTAGACTTTGATAAACAGGACGTAGCGCATGCAAATCACATCAGCCTTTCCTAAACGGCGGGATTCTAAGTGGACGTCGGAGTCACCAATAAAAATGAACGTCGTAGTTATCAATGAGATGTAGGGTGTCTATGCCTCTCACCACATTTATTTAATTTTTGTTTAGGAAGGCAAAGGTATCTATATCTATATCTCTATATATATATATATATATATATATATATAAATTGTATTCAACAAAAAGCATGCAATGAGTCAGACGAGAGTAGTCTTTCTTTGACTATAAAAATTTATCAATGTTCTCTGAAAAGGAAATGAAAGAGTTATTAGTCTGTTATAAATGTTTTAGACAGTTCTGCTGTGCAAGAAGAAAATTATGCAAGTGTGATAGAATATGTAATTTCAGAGTGAGTGAAAATGGGCGCATGTCTTCAACTGACGTAGATTCCAGTAGCAGTCGAAGTCTCACTGGTGTTGGTCGTCTTTTGTTCTGTTTATATAGGTAGTCATCGAATTAGGAATCTTCGGGAAAAATCATTCTCCACATGCAGAGAATCTGATTGGTTGATACTGACTAATCAGCGCCTGAGTTTTGGGGAGACTTCTGGGAGCCAATACTCCCAAACGTGCACAAATTTACTATATGAAATATATATGAAAATATAGCGATTTTAAAATTGTCGCTTCAGATAGCAACATTACTTTCTGTCCAATGAATGAATGCTGTTAAAGATTTGAATTTGTAAGGGTGTATGTATGTGTGTGCGATGATGATGATCGCTATACAGGACCCCCAGTTATCGAAAATATGATCTAAATCATAAAATAAAAAATACAATAACATTGAGACAGTATTTGATTAGAAAAGCTTTTAATTGCTTTTATATTATGGAACGTATTGTCTGAAAAAATTTCGATGAATAATGCATTTTTAAAAGAATTGTTTTCATTTTTTTAAAATTTTGATTAGAATTTTTAAATTCTTTAAAATCCTGTATTATTAATTTTCAATTTTAGATGGTATTGTTATAAAGTAAAAAAAAAAAAAACTATATTTACTTACTAATCATAAATGGAAAAGCTTACTACTATTCAGCGACCCCCAATATTAAAAAAAACATGTATTTTAATATATTTATATTCATTATAAATCTAATAAAAGCGGATGGAATAAAAATATTATATTCTTGAACTATTGGTTATATAATGTTATTTATTTTTAAACATAAATAACAAATTCTTGATTATTGCACTGTTGGTCTTCCGTATTTCTATAGAATTCATTTTTATTTTTCGCGCGGCTTTTAGGACAATTACATAGCTTTGACTTTGTATTTAACTTCATAGACGACCGTACGTAAATAAAATGTTATTTTCATTCTATTTTAAATAAACGGTAAGTATTACTTTTAGAAAATCCAGTTAATCCTTAAATTTACAATTTAAAAATGGAAAATCTTACAATTCAGCGACCCCCAATATTTACATATATATATATATATATATATATATATATATATATATATATAGGGCTTTACGCGGTCCACTATTTTTGGAGCTGCTCCCATACCCAAAATTGGAGCTGGCTCCCCTTACGCTCCCCGTTTTCAAAAAGGAGCCGCTCCAGCTCCAACTCCATTAAAAAAAAAAAGAGCGTCTCTTTCTCGGCGCTCTATGGGTTAAAAAATACCTTCTTTCATAAACGTTCGACATTTATCGGTTTTAAAAATCTTCCAAAAATAATATATATATTTGTGATACGTTATTTGAGTAAAATTAGCAAATTTAAAGTTAAATTAATCTGATTTTAAACCAACATTACTTACTTTATCATAAAAATGTAATATACAATCATTTCAACTGAAAAATGCTAAATATTACGTTACCACTGACCTAAAAAAAAAAAAAAAGTAAAAAAAAAGATTTTTAACCAAAATTTCGAACGTGCTAGAAAGGATTAAAAATTTTAAAAAATAATTAAAAATACTTTGGTCTTTCCTCTTAAAAATAACAGAAATTTTTGCAATAAAACTTTGATTGTATTAAGTTTGGGGCCTTTTCACATGCTATGAACCTTAGCGAATTAGTGAACACGCCTACTTTTATCTATTGAAAAGAGGATTTTAAATTTATTTTTTTTACTTTTCGTATGCAATGAGGGCTCGATGAGTCGGTGAGTGACGAAAAAACATGCCAAGGTTTTAAAAATGCCTAAAATGTTTATTTATATATGCATTATTTAAAAATTCAGATTAGCATTTAAAGTAGGTACTTCCAAAGATTCACGATACCTAAGGTTTAAAATAAATTTTTAAAAATGAAAAATCTTCTTTAAAGCTTTTATAATTTTTAATTTCAAGCTATTAGATTAAATGTATTATTCCCACTAAACAAAATAATTTACTGTATTTCAAAACTAATTTAAATTGTCTGGGAGCTTTCGTCTTGAAATCAATAACATTCGCTTATTTTAGCATCATTTTTAACCATTTAAACCATTAAAAAATCTTTCAAAAATAAAGTATACTTTTCTGAAACTCTATTTGGAGAATATTAGCTGATTTAAAGTTTAATTAATCTGATTTGAAATAAATATTACTTACTTTAAGTTTAAAATATCGCAGAAATACATTTTTAGCACGGCAGTAGCTGTTTATTTTACGTGTTTAGCTTTGAATAACAAACAGAAGTCTGTTTTTCTACGGTGAATATATTAACTTTAGAGTTAGGTGTTAAGGTTAGGGTTGGGGTTTTCTTTCTGTGTAGAAAAGGGGACAAATTAAAAAAGATTAACTTTAGGGTTAGCTGTTAAGGTAAGGGTTGGGGTTTTCTGTGTAGAAAAGGGGACAAATTAAAAAAAAATCAAATAATACAATCAACCCTTCTACTTTACCAAGTTTGTGCATTAATTTTTGCCCCCTTTTCTACACAGAAAACCCCAACCCTAACGCCTCACCCTAAAGATTAATTTTAGGGTTAGTTGTTAAGGTCATGGGTGGGGTTTTCTGTGTAGAAAAGGGGACAATTTAAAAACAAATGAAATAATACAATCAACCCTTCTACTTTACCAAGTTTGTGTATTAATTTTATTTTTATTTTCAATTTTACAATATAAAAAATGCTTTATTTTTATTTAATTTGTTCTTTTAATTTGTCATTGCTATTTGAAAAGAAAAAAAGGTTCTATTGTACAGTGTAACCCGGATATAAGAAACCCGGATATAAGAGAAACCCGGATATGAGAGATTTTCTCTGGTCCCAAATTAGAGCCTGTGTTAATGTATATATAATAGACCAAACCCGGATATAAGAGAAACCCGGATATAAGAGACTTCTTCTCCGGTCCCGACAACTCTCTTATATCCGGGTTACACGGTATTATTTAATTTGTTTTTGTTATGGATAAGTACAGTTTGGGCCTGGAATGAAACACAAGAAAAAGGTTTTGAGAGAGTCAAAGAACTATTGACACAGGCAGCAATATTAACCTACTATGATCCTGAAAAGCCTATAATAATTAGTGCAGACGCAATCAGTTTGGGATTGGTGCAGCCATTTTACAAGAGGAAAATAAAAATTTGAGAGCCATGCCTCTCGTACACTGACACAGAGAGAAATTGTGCTTAAATAGAGAAAGAATATTTAGCAAGCGTATGGGCCTGCGAGAAGTTTGAGTGATTTTATTTTGACCGATATATCGCTGGACTAGATCAGTTTCGCCTATTGACGGATCATAAACGTTTGGTACCGTTAATCAAAACTCAGGATTTAAACAACACTCATTTGAGATGTCAAAGATTGTTAATGAAACTTAGGAGATATAATCCTGTAGCTGAATATATCCCTGGGAAACTCTTGCTAGTACCAGATGCACTGTCCAGAAATCCAATGTAGCAAACCAATAGCACTGCTGAGGAAGATGTTAAAACATACATAAACAGCATAGTAAGGACTAGATCAGCTTCTAGCAGAAAAATCAAAGAAATCATCAATGCTACATCTAAGGACTCCATTCTACAGGAGGTTATTCATTTCACATTTAATGGTTGGTCTAAGAAGGAAGATAAATTAAAGGAAGGAGTTAAACCTTATTTTAACTTTAAGAATGATCTATCGATACATCAAAAGTCAAAACATTCTGTTTTATCAAGATCGCATAGTGATTCCACAAAATCTCAGAGCAGAAATACTACGAGCAATACACACAGGACATCTTGGATTAAATAAATGCACAGAGCGAGCAAAAATGTCTGTATGGTGGCCGAAAATATCACGGGAAATAGAAGACTTCATCAAGGGATGTGAATTTTGTAATTGTCATCGCGTTGCAAATCGCCACAAAACCTTGAAACCAACCACTTTGCCAGATAGGGCTTGGCAGAAGGTGGGAACAAACATTCTAAAATTGGACGGAGAGTATTACTTAGTCGTAACAAATTATTTATCTTGTTACATTGAAATAGTGAAATTAGGTTCACTAACAAGTAAAACAGTAGTTGGAAAATTACAAAATATATTTGCGTGATGTGGAATGCCAGATGAAGTCGTAAGTGATAACGAACGGAAGACAAATCACAAGCACACATTTCAGAGAATTTGCTAAAAAATATGGGTCCACATGTACAACAGTGAGTCCTCATTTTTCCACAAGCAAATAGAGCCGCTGAAAGTGCAGTAAAAATTGCGAAAAAGATATTACGACAACCAAACATATTTCTCGCATAAATGGCATACCGTAGTACACCGATATAACTGCTACTGGAGTTAGCCCAGCAGAACTTTTGATGGACAGGAAAATTAAAACAACTTTACCCAGTCACCCAAATAAATTAAAACCTAAATGGACAAACTGTAAAAGGAAAAGATGGATCTTATAAAACAAGAAGTATGATAAAAAAAGACTTGGAGGTAAGAATCTAAAACCACTAAAATAGAAGTTAGCAGCAAATAAGCACAATAGGACATACACAGTAAAATTAGACTCAGTGGAATTCCGAAAAAAGCAATAGGAAACATTTACTGCCTATTGTGGAAAACAATACAATATTGTTTAAGAAAGAGGATAGAAAAGAAAGCAGGATCCATTTAAAAATGTGGATCAGGACGCAAGATCTAGTAAAGGACGGTTAAAACCAAGATACTTAAATTTTAAAGGACTATGTGTGGGAAGAAAGAATCTGGATGGAAGGAGGTGTATCATCAGTAATAATCCCTGATGCGTTACACTCCTTGTTTTTGTTATTGTTTTGAGTTCCCAAGAGAGGGAGTGTCGCTCGAGGTTGTTTTTAATTAAAATGAGTAAAATAACTACTATGGTTTTCTTGTTGCTCTTTCTGTCGTTACTAAATTGCAACGCTCGTGTATGAAACAAATTTAAAAACTTTTTAAATATCTTAATTTTATTGCATTTTCTATTTTAAGATTCAGTGCAGATTTTCGGTAACTGGTGTTGTTATTTTAGAAAAAAAAAAAAGATTTTTAAATTCACCATTGAGTTCTGGTTTTATTAAGTGGCAAAAAATTGAATTTCTCGAAATTTCATAAAAAATAAGTAACAAATGTGTAAAAAGAAAAAACAAAATAAGATTTTCTATAAAAAAAAAAAAGAAGCATTTCTAAATTAATTTCATTCATTTGTAAATAAATCTTGAAAGTTTCATTATCCAACAATTATTTGATTTTTGGAAGAATTTCCAAGTCAATGAGTTTTTTTTTTTTTTTACTGCAAAAAAGACTCTCCAAAATTTCCAATACTAATATTTGACTGGGCTGACGTAAATAAATAAAAATAAAAAAAAAAGAAAAGATTTTTACCCAAAATTTCTAACGTTCTAAAAAGGATGATAAAGAAAATTAATAAAAAAATCCTCTGGTATTTCCTTTTTTTACGATAAAACTTTCTTTTTTTTTTTATTTAAACTGAAGTTTGGAACATTTTTCTTTTTCATCACGGCATGCTAATAGCCTAATTTTTTTTTAAGCAAATTAGTTGTGTTACCTACTTTTTAAAAGTAAAATTATTTAAAATGCGTTTTTCTGTTTTTATTTTTAATTTTTTTTTTTTAAAAAGTCCGTCGTAGTAGCAACTAAAAATAACTTGTAGAAGATAGCATCTTTAATTAATAACGGGTCAAAAATAAAAAAAAACTTTTACCAACTAAACCTGTACCCCAGTGGGCTCTAAACAGATCCACATATAACAAATAAATGAAATCCTACCCAAAACAACCACGATTCAAAACATTTAAGAAGTGGTCTTAGTGGTTGAAGGACCGTAATCAGAATCCAAACAAAACTTGAACACTAATACTAAGTAAGTTAACAGATTTTATTATCATTTCTATTTTATTTTTACACCCACGTACATATCCTGTTTCACTTTCTTTACTGTGTAATTTGTTAAACTGTAATCATATAGTAAATAATTGTAATCGCTTGTTGTTGTTTTTTTTAATGACGTCATGATTTGATATTTTCTACGGTTTGTTCCTCCCACGGACTGCTAAAGAATATCCCCAAGTGTGTAACATAATAACATTTTTAAGAAGGTGGTTCAGGTAACAATATTTAAGAAAAACTTCACTGTTTCTGTTTGCTTACTGGAGACTGCCAAAGCAGTAACAGATGATAGGCGTAAGTTTTTATTTCATTTTTTATTTGTTAGTTAACAATTGCGGTCATTGTCGATTTTTTTTTTATCCTTATAAGTTGCTGTTTATTGTGGGTTTTTTGCTTATTTTCAAAGGATACAGCGATTTTAACTAAGTCTTGTAATGAATGTAGCTAAAAAACTCTTACCAGAACTTCAAAAGAGGAAACATTGAATTGGGTTATTTTTTAAAGTTTGTATTTAAAAAGAAAATGCGTTATTTCGTAATAGTTTTTAACTTTTATATAGAGAACAACAAACGTATTTAAATTCCTACTCAAGTATGGAAAACTAAAACTAGTACAAGAAAGTACAAAAAAAAAAAGAAAAACCAAGTTTGTTTTTGTTTTGTTTTTTTTACATGTTGATTGTTGATACAAAAAAATAAAGTCAGTGATACTTTTCTAAAGTTGTTCGTATGCAAGCAATGCGAATGGTCTTTAGTTGATGTATTATCTGGTCTGTTGTTATTCAACAAGTATAATTCCTAAATTAAATCGCAATTTTTCAAATTGTTTTTTTTTTCTTTTTGTTATTTTTTTCCGGTGCTTTCACCAGTGTTCATCATAGTTTTCCGAACCAATATTTTCAACCATAAAACTGGAATTATAGCGTAAAAATTAGAAATAAACATAAAAAAATAGAAGGAGCAGTACCTCGACATGGTAGGAAGCTTGTCTTGCAAGATGAATTACGACTAAGTAGTGAGTTCGATCTTCATTAGATGCCCCATACTTTCGGCCTTGTGTCACATCTAAGCCGCGCTTAGAAAATCACTATAAAAATAAAAGGGGCAAATTTTCTACTGTATCCATAATTTTACTTTTAACTTTAACTCCCAAAAATTTTTTCCAAAACTTGGACCCATATTCACTACATAAAAATAAAAATATAATTTTTTAGACAATGTTTCTTTGTCAGAGATTTTGAATATAACGTAGTTTGGGTAAAAAGTAATTTTGATGGGAATAAGTTCTAAAATATTAATTAGCAGGTGGTTAACATTTTTAATAAACTGTCACATTTCTAAGTTCTTCATTCATTTTATTTTTTCTTCTTTATTTCCACTGGTAGTATCATGGCGACCCGAAAGTTAAGATAAAAAGGCATTTTTAAAAAGTGAAAGAAGGAATGTTTTTTACGAAGCTGGCACATCCGATATTATTTTTTGGTGATGCTTTGCTTTATGGTGACCTTCACAAATAACTTAAGTGTAACGGCATTGTATATTTAATTTCCATAACAACAAAAAAAAAATTAAGCATTTTTTAAAGAAACATTAAAAAAAAAAAAAATAAAACGAAAAAAAAGTATCTCGGTACCGATGTCCTAAAAGAAAACGAAAAAAATAAAACTAAAAGCATTATTTAAAAATAATTTAAATGCCTTCTTTGAACTTAATTTTTGGTTTTATTTGAAGCCTAAAGCTAATTCGTATTAAAAGAAAAATTATTTTTCGTATCTAAATAAAAAAGTTTTATGCATTTTTAAAACATTGGCACATTCATTCGTCGCTCATTAATTTACTTATCGAACGGCCATTTATAGACGAAAAATGTTGTAAACAATAAGTAAAAGTTTAAGTACCACCAAAAAATGGATGTGCTTTTCAGCTTTTCTGACGTGTCAGCAAAATGTGCGGTGTAGTGTCACGGCTCGCAATGCGAAATCAGAGAGCCGAATTCGAATTCCAGTCGGGTTCATTCATTACATTCAACAACATACACTCATGCCCAAATATACTCTTGTCTTGGCCTTGGGAAAGGAATCCATTTCTTCTCTGAAGATGTTATTTCAGTAAAAAAAAAAATTATATACCATTTATGGTATATGCACGAGATCGCTAAAAAAAACGTATAGTCTGATGAAAAAGACGTCAAACTTGACGAAAACAAAATTTTATCGCCAAAATGTCTATGTTACGAGTAAGAGTAAAGAACAAAGTAATTTTTAATTATTTTTTCAAAATTTTCTGTCTTTATTACAACATTCTAACTTTCGATTGAAAAACCTTGTTTCTCGTCATCACCGGAACTTAAATAACATGGCGAATTTTTTGTGCATTTTTTTCTTATGACACACATTAATTTTGAAAATCTTGAAAAAATAGAAATAATTGTCAGATTTTAATGAAACTTTCAGAAACTATTCAGAAATGATGGAAATTATTATAAATATGTTATTTTTTTTTAAAGTCATGATAAAAATATATTTTTTATACATATATTACCACCCCCATAAATGAATTAAAGAAAACTGTAAAAGTTTATGGACGAAGCAGGGAAGTTAAAAACACAAGGCTTTGAGGAAAGTAAATCAGGTTTTCTTTTTTAAAAAATCCGAACACGTAAACGCGAAAATCAGCTCTGAATTGTAACATACAAAACCCAATAAAACAAAAATACTATTTAATTTTAAATGCTTTTAGTTGCTTTTATTTGTTTTTATCAATATGCATAATATTGTCTGAAGGCAAAAAACTTTTTCGATGAAAAATGAATTTTTAAATGAATTAATTGTTATTTAATAAATTATTTTATTATTTTTACATAAAGTTACTAAAAGTTGTTAAATATTCTAAAATTAGCGGTACTGACGAATCCTGTATATAATGCTATTTTTAGGTACCTATATCTGTACAGATTATAAATAGTACAAGGTTTTTACAATCAACGAAAAAGCAATGAGAATAATCTTACTGTCCTTTAACCTATGTGTAGAAAAAAAAAATCTTAAATCAAATGTACGGAGGCCCGGAAGAAACATGATCCAATAAAAACATCACGTGACTTGATTTGTACGGCACTGTTAACGGCCTTTACATTTATATAAAATTACTTTAAAAAATTTATAATAATTTCCATCATTCCTGAAAGTTTCTTTAAAATCTGACAATTATTTCTATTTTTTGCAAGATTTTCAAAATTAATGTGTCATAAGAAAAAATGAACAAAAATTTGCCATGTTATTTACTAAAGTTCCGGTGATGACGAGAAACGAGATTTTTCAATCAAAAGTTAAAACGTTCTTTAATAAAGACAGAAAATTTTTTTTAAAAATAATGAAAATTACTTTGTTCTCTCCCCCTTAATAGTAACATAAACATTTTGGTAATAAAATTCTGATTTCGTCAAGTTTAAGGCGGTTTTTCATGGTATGACTACTTAAAAATGACGAGGTAAATAAGTTAACGTAAAGATAAATTGTCACTTACGACCTTCCGTACTATAAATTTCCGCACGTAATATGTCAGTGCGTGATGAAAAAACACGCACTTGTCATTTGTCAATCAACACCGCAGTTCAGATCGGCTTTCTCCCATTTGAAAAAACATGTTTTCATCACAGAAAATAAGTAATCTTTGTTTCAAAATATACTAAATAAACTTTCTAATTTCTAATTTTTTAAAATTAGTTAAAAAAAATCATAATTGATTTTTAAATAAATTTTAAACGGCAACATTCACTTTTGTAAACAAACGTCAAAAACAACGGGAGATTATCGATCTTCTGTCGATTTTTCCGATTCAAAAAAATTGAAGATTTTTAACGAAAATTTTGGACGTGCTAGAAATTATTAAAAAATTTGAAAAAATATTCAAAAAATACTTTGATCATTCCTCTTGATAATAACATTAACATTTATACGATAAAAAATTATTTTAATCAAATTTAAGGCCTTTTTTATTCATGGTATGCTATTTTTTTATCGATCTCATGCACATACCTAAAAAATTCGTCCCGAAACTTACCTAAAAAAATTCAATAAATTTAAAACAAATATGTTTTCTGAGAGTTGGTGCTTGCATAAAAATAAAACACATTCAGATTGGAAAGAAAAAAATATTTATTTTAAAAAAATTGTAATTTTTCAGTGTGACTTTGAAATTCATCACGTTGTTTTTCGTAATAGTTTTTTTTTTGCTTTTGTATCTTTATTAAAGACCTGTTTCAAGAATCGAAAAATGTTTTTAAAAAGAATATGGGATAAACTAAACATTACTTAAAGCTACAAAAGGATAGATAGATAATTGGGGAGAGCCATGATTGCCCACATAACAATAGAGGAAGTAATCTACTTGCACTTTTAACTGCATAGAAGTGTTAGAAATCAGTGTTACATATTTTCCAGAAGGATAGGTAAGGGAAGGCTGAGAGTTAGGACATTCTTCAGACTATCGGAGTTGTTTTAAGGAGACCATTGTATTAAGTGGATTTTTCAGTGTGGTTATATTACCGAATGTAACACAAGGTAAATGTTTAAAGTAGGCTTAACGGCAATATGTTGCTGAAATTGCTCAAACTCCCCTCCTTTTGGAAACACTAAAAAATCTCCCCTTGCTCCTGCTGTTATTGGAAGGTTCTATGTATAACCCAGTTTCCGCATCAAATAATATTTGGCGCCTAATTATGAATGCTAAGATTGGTGCAGCTCAAGATCTCAAAGGAAATAGATGCCTTTTACCAGAATCTGGGGAATGGCACCCAAACCAGTAACAATCGTGAAGGCCCACTTCTCATGATGGTTCCAAGACAAAAAAAACTTTATTTGAATGACAGATGAGTGTATCAAACCATTTCTAACCTAAATGTATTGGAATCGACCTTATGCTTGGCAATACCTGCTAAAAGCATCTTTTTTATAAACTCTCTCATTTCATGTCTTTGATGATGTTGTGGGAATATGTACGTTGGTGACTGAGTTGGTAAACATGTGTCTTTTGAAATGTTTATTCCACAACATAAATGGACTTGCATGTGTGTCTGGGTAGTAAAATACAAAGAAACAATTAAAACCGATATATAAGCAAATGATAATGTATTATTAACAAGACAAAAAGTTACATTGTTGTGATTGACAATGATAGTGTATGTATGTGACAAAACAATGAACATGCATGAAAACATTTAAAGACCAGTGAATTGTTCGTGTATGTAAAATGTGTGTAGAAGTCCTAGAGAAAATGAAGTTGCATGCGTATGTTTGTGTGTGTGTGTTTCCCAGTGGGAAACGCATTTTCATGATAGACCTATATCCTAGCGTGTCTAAGGAAAATAGGTAGAAGGGAATGACAGAAAGTATTGCATTGTATTTATAGCTTTGGAAAGCGTCCTAGTAGCATTTTTTTTTTTTTTTTTTTTCAACTTGATGTTGAAATTAAAATTCCCATAACACCTCAGGTGGTGGATAATTACCACCAGCCTCCCTCCCAAAGGAGAGGTACTATCTGGGGGATGGGCCCTTGGGGCTTGAGCTTAATATTATTTTGAAACTACCCAGTTGAAGCCAGCTCATTAAGGATGTAAACTGTTGTGCACAATCTATTAATCTAATTAGCTTCAACAATTCAGAATAGTTTGCTTTCAAATTGTGTACCTCTGCCTGTTATGGCATGTAGCAGAAGATGCATGTTTATAAACACTTCAGCGAGAGAAGGATCTGTTATTTCAGATACTGACTGGGTTTTGATCCATCATGTTGCAGGGTTAGTTTATATCAAGAAGTATCTATACAAGGATTAATACAAGAATTATTTAGGCTTATTGATGGTGGAAGTGAACCCACAATATCAATATATACCATTTGAAATCTCTCTAAATGTATTTCAAAAGTTTGCAGTGAAGATTTTATCTATTTTTGATGAGTAGGTTGTCCATTATGTGAAATTGTTTTCTGTTCATCTCTGGTCAATGTTATCTAGACTCTACAAAAGAAATACAAATCAAAAATATTATCATTGTCTATTTATATGAGTTAAAATCTATTTTTTTGCATGGTTAAATTTTGATATGTAAAATCATAATTGTATCTAAGCTTTAATTTTAAAATATTGTCACATTTATTAAATACTAGCCTACAAGCTGTCCTTTGGGTGGACTTTAGGCTAGTTCCTTTTGAAGGGCCTTTGTCCTTTTACATTCTGCATCCTATGTACATAAAAGTTGTAAGAATTTAGAAAATAATAAAATTATTTTATCTTTAATGTTCTGTTATTGAATTTCACTATTTTACTTAGAACAGACATTGGTGAAGCAGGTTTTATGACCACTGGTGAAGTTTTTGGTGTTTTTACTATATGTATATTTTCCTTTTCTAAAAGTTGTAACCCTTCCTGGACTTTTTTCTTCATAGGAAGTGGCAAGTGTCGAGGCGGATTTGTTATAGACATTGATTGGCAGACTCTTTTAAACATATTTTATATATATTCTGGAGTCTACCAATGCCTGGGAAAAGTTCTGGAAATTCTTTTTATAGAATTCACCCTCCTTAATAAACAAATCCTGTTTAGACTTTGCATTTGGAGTTTCTAATAAATTCTCCACATGACTGATAGCTTTTATCTGGTGATCACCTGGTCCATACAGTTGATTGTTACATTTTTTTTTTAATTATTGGGGAGTTTTTTCTAAAATAACTACTGGGGACTACTGTTACATCTGCCCCCATATCCAATTTGAAATGAATTACTTTACTATACAGCTTTGTAGTAAATTTAACTTCAGTTTGCCAGGCCTATTCCCTGACTGTGTTAATTCTATCAATAGTAGAAATAGACACAAGGACATAGTGTGGTTCTTTCTCATTCCTTGAAATTTAGACCTCCCACATTTTTTTATAATGTCCTTTTCTTGAACACTTTAAGCGTCTTATCCTTTAAAAATTTTCTGTATCATTTTTAACCCCTAAAACTATTTGGTCTCAAATTATCCTGCCTTGCATTTCCCTAAAATTACAGCCTTTTGCTAACTGCTGAAGCACAGCGACATATGCCTCTATACTCTCTGAAGCTTCTTGCTTTCAAATATGAAATTTGTAAGCTTTGTATGCTTCATGGGATTCTCCAACAAAAAAATTCTTTGAATTTTGTTATTACTACTTCCAAATTTTCTTTCTCTTCATTATCAAATTTCAACCCCTCCATAAATGTTGTCTTTTTCTATTAACTCCCCAGACTGCAACCTGCTTGATTATTATGCATGAGGCACAGTTGAGTGAGAGACCATAAAACTCCTTGTAACACCAAAGATGAAGGCAAGGATTATGGCAGCATTCACCAACTTAAATAAGGAGACTGTCCAGAAGAGTTGCAGGAAATTCCAAAGTCATCTGCAGGCTGTGGTTAAAGCCAATGGTAATTTTATTGAATAAATTTGCTCTTTAGTATTTCAAGATATTTTTATGTAATTTTGGTAAATACATCTGTTAAAATGAAATGTCAGTGTTATTTTCATTTTTGCGTAATATAAACAACAATTTATCCACATTACTCAGACTGTTATCCTCATCTTCATTGCCATATTCACAACGTTTTGGCCATTGTACACTCCGGCCTTCTTCAGGTGATTGGAATTTTGAACCAAACCCTTTATTTCGTCCACTGGGGTATATTGTTCTAGTTCCACGTGCTATGCCTCTTACAGATGTTTCAGTTATTTCCCTTTAACTTAACTCTCCAAGTTTTTTGGTTCACCACTGCTGTAGCCTGATATTGAACTCACAACTCTTTGTGTCTATTTTGGTTGCTGGTAAATAATAATAGGGGCTTTTATCAAAAACGATATACTGATAAACAATTTACTCACAGAGAATCGAAAATTCTAAAATGAATCAAATGGCCAGCTAAGAACAATACTTAATTTGTATGACAGACAAGGTGTTGACAATTGTTTGATAATGCCTGCCATGAGTGTGTCTGTGGAATCAAAATGAGAAGAATCGGATAAAATTTTAAATGGCAGTTAGAAGTAAAAAGGTTACTTAAGGAATGTTTCTGACATGAGCTGAATGATATGAGAGCAAAAGGTGTTCAGTGTCTGATTTCGGATGGGAAGGAAATATAAAACTGACCTAGTGAATCTCTCTGCAGAGGTGTCAAGATTAAAAACAATAACTACCAGACTTAATTTTTTTTTTAATAAAAACGCACAGTGATATCTTGACATTCTGCCGAATGATTGCAACCATTGTGCAAGCTGCAAGATTTTCCCTAGGAAAATGTCTCTGGGTCGAGTGGGGAGAAGGCCAATTGTTCATTAAACTTTCAGATCAGAAAAAAAGTCAACACTGATATCAATTCATTTATGAGATGATAGCATTTGGAACAATAATTTTTTTAAAAATTAGTCTTCACTGAGTGGCTGAGATGATGGGTATAGAAGAGATATCAAGGAAGGAGGAGGAGCTGTTCACACCCATTGAAGGGTAGCAGGTACAGATGAGACACCAAGGAGGATGAAGGAGCTGCCCATGCCCACTGAGGAGTATTAGTGGAAGAAGCTGCAAGGAAGAAAAGGGGGAGACTTCCAAATTGGAAAATAATTAATTTCTCAGGACCTAGAACAATGAAGATAACAGGTGGAAAAAATACCAAATTCCTCAACTGTGTCACACCCCCACACCAGTTTTTGGTAGATATCAATAAATACAAATGCCTCAAGCGAATTAGAGAGACTGCCTGGAAAATCAGTTCCAGCTGCTGAGTGCAAGACAACATACGTTACACAAACCCCCGATATCAGCCTTGAGCCAATTTTGCCAAGTCAGCTAAACAAACTTCACTAAGTCTGAAAACCAAACCTTACCAGCTTAACCAAGGTTGCATCTGATTTAGGAAATAGGTTAGGTCGACAAACACCTGCATGCTAACACCAAAACCCTAACAACTATTAACCACCCATTGTATGCAGTAATGAAGTAAAAAAAATAAAAATATATATATATATATATATATATATATATATATATATATATTATTTGTGTTATTTTTCTTCTGTTTTACTGTGTGTCTTTGCTCTGCTTGGACCAGCCCAATATGAAGATACCCACGACAAGTTGATCTTGGCCTCCTTATGAACAAACCGAATCACATGGGGTAAGGCAGGTCAGTATTAAAGAGATCACTCCATTGATCAGCCATGGTATTACATGTCTTGGATAACCAGGGATGGTATAGAGCTACAATTGGTTCCTGTGAAGGTGTTACACTATAGTAAAGAGGATTTACATTCAGAGATTATCCTTCTAATAAACTTAAGCTACCATAATTAACCTTCAGTAGCTCTTACAATATTAGACTTTTTTTTTAATATTGAAAAAGAAGTGCCTGAACCATACCTGTGATATTATATTACATATTTTAATTAGATGATTTTTACCAATTAACATTCATTAATTATGCTATTGCCACTGTTATTATTAAAATAAAACACTTCATTCATAAATGTTGGGTTAGATTTAGAACAAAAGTATGTTTCAATAGGTGACATTTTGATCACATGACTGAAATTCATGCCATATATATATTGTGAAATGCATCTTTCTATATGATTTGTACATGGATTTGTTAATTTTTACTTTCTTTTTATCTTAAAAGGAAAATAACTAGATATATTTTTATCATTTGATGCCCTTTTTTATTTCTGGGAAGAAATGAACTCTGCCTTTCCATCTGCAATTCTCTACTCAAATGCAACAAAAAAAACAACACATTTTTTTAAAAGAATAATTACAAATGATCAAAGTGGATTATATGCAATAATATAGTGACAAAGGTTCTGGAGAAATTAAAATTAACCACTCTAAAATTTGGTTTGCATCTAACAAAGGTAAGACTGTGTATCTGGTGGGATTGGGATGGCATTGGGTAATGAGCTCTTTCTGCAAAATCAGATGTTGACTTCAAAGATGTACTTTACTCAATAGAACCAATTAAAGACAATAAAAAAATACCTTGAGTTGGCCAATGGGAAATGCTTGTGTCTATTTGCAGACCCAGCAGAAATTGGTACAGCTTAGCTGGGGTGTCCTACTACATCTGCCATACTTACCAATCTTATGTCTTTGGAATACTATGAAAGTCTCTTATTTGAAAAAACTTGAATTACTTGGAAGTTGTAAAAAGAACCACTTAGACTTGTTTATCACATATAAAGATGCCAAGTTCTTGAAGGATGGACTGATGAAACTGCTTCTAAGATAGTGAAAGAAACACACATATGTGATTAAATAAATCTGAGTTTGTCTATATTTCTGAGATGAGGTATTATGTACAGTATTTACATTAGTCGGACTATTGTCCTCATCTTTGTCGCCATATTCTGGTTAAGGCAGTGGAGAACTTTTCAGAGGGAAAATTAGCAGGAGATAACTGATAACTGACATCCATCAAAACATGGCACACGGAATTAGAACAGTCTACCCCAGCGATCGAAATAAAGGGTTCAGTTCGAAATTCCAACCACCTGAAGAAGGCGGGCGTACAACGGCAAACGTTAGACAAATATGGCGACAAAGATGAGGACAATAGTCCGACTAATGTAAATACTGTTAAATAAATCTATATAAAAATATCTAAATATACTTTGTATATCCAATAATTTTTACAAATTTAGTTTGACCATCCATACAATTCACTGTAGAAAATGAACACTCAAACTTATTTTCTTAGATGTTGTAATGACACACAGGACATGAATTTAAAATATTCTTAGAAACTATCAAAGATTTATACTTGAATTACAAGTTCTACCAACCATTTTATAATTTTATATCACAAAAGAAATAATTCATTGTCTATAACATATGGGCAAATAATTATTTTCCTCTGTGTGTGTGTTTTGTTTTTTTTTTAAAAATATTTTCTATTATATGATCTGTCGTTAATTTACAAAACAACAATGAGAGAGAGCGCACAAGGAATTTTTGTACACAATAACTTCAGGGTCTTTTCAGATATGTACCATAAGACAACAATAATGTTAATTTATATAAAGAAGGACATAAAATATTCAAAGATCTGCAATCATTGAATTTCAGATTATCTTTTTTGGTAAAATTACACAGCCTCCTCACAAGTCAGTCCTCTGTATGTGGACTAAAGGTAGTTTATACAAAATCCTGTAAAATGAGCTGAAGATCAATGGCTAACACAAAATAATAGAATGTCATAGCTGACCATGTGTAGAGAGAAAGAATTAGATCAAAATAATAAACCAGGAAAAAAGTATGTAAAGTGAAAAAAAGCAACACATATGCATTTGTTAAAATTTCATTGTCTAATAAAAACAAATATAGATTTTTAGCACCATCTGAAAAACATCTTGAAAACCAAACTGGTTACATTCCATCACTGCCGATCAGACCCTGAACTACCACCAGTCATGATGAATGGATGTCCCCTCAAGGAGACTGTGGGCCTTGAGATTGGGCCTCAAACTCACACCTGACCTCAAGTGCAACTCTTATATCACTAAAGATGCAGGTAAAATGATCAGCTACGTACCTGAGGCCTTAGGCTATCATCTACCTTTATAAGAGTCAGATCTAACTGAAAATGGAGTACTTTTGCTCTGTCTGGGTGGGAGATACCTGGTCCTCACTTTCAAGTTTTGACAGAGTTCAAAAGCATCTCCAAGTCCTGGTCGAGAATAATTATTTTCCACCCTCCAACCTTTCTCTCACAGGTGGGATTTCTCACTGCTCTATTGCTACTATCATGGAAAGTACTCAGATGAACTACATTCCTTGGTTCCACCAGGTCTAACCTTTATGGCTCGGGGCCACTATGCCACTTACATAGTAGCAAACCACCCACATTCCCTCTGTATTCCATTATTGAGAAATTCCACTAAAACAGCTTCTTCCCACAAACCACTGCCCCATGGAACAGATTCTCAAGAGGATGTTTCCCCAATCATTACAATCTTAACCTGTTCAAGTCTAGAGTCAACCACTCTCTTCCTTTTCTATCCATATAAACTACTCCTTAACATAACCCTCTACCTCAAGTGTCTCCCAGGCCTTGGACAGTGTAAAACTTACTGAAAAAAAAAAAAAAATGAATCAGTTCATTGTCCTCCCATGGCAGGAGTCAATTCCTTGATAAAAATAAATTATCCTAGAGTCACCAGAAAGTTTATTTTGAATACAAAACATTCTCAGACAAAAAATATGCCTTTCATTGTCTCATATTTGTATATGATGCTTCACATATGACAATGCAGAACAGATTGTCATTTCAACTGATGTTTTCAAGCACATCACAAACCATATCTATTATGCATGTCATGTAACGCACATTTAGTTCCTCTACATGATACTCTATTTGTGTGTATGTGTACACTCACTGGTCACTTGGGTTAGACATCCTTTTGCATTTAGAACTGCCTCATTTCTTCTTAGCATGGAATCGGCAATGTTCTGAAAGTACTCTTTTGAAATTTGGGTCCATACTGTTATTATGGCATTCCACAAAGCTTTGAGATTGATTAGTTGTAAGTCCAGGATTCCAATTTCCCTTTCCACCACATCCCAAAAGTACTATATAGAATTGAGATCTGCTCACCGTGGAGGACACTTTAACACAGAAAACCCATGAATATGTTCTATGAACCAATCTGCCACTATTTTTTATTTGTGACATTGTCTTGCTGCAAGTTGTTACCATAGGATGAGTGTACTGTAATTATAAATTGAAGTATATGGTCAGCCATAACTGAGATCTCCCTTGTGGAGATGGAAGGACTATGCTGGAAGTCTTTCTCATGATGATCATGATGACAATCATGACAAGATCTCTACAGAAATCTTGTATAGTTGCTTCTGACATCCTTGAATCTGAGGTGAGGGAGGCCATCAGATGATTGCTGAAGAACAAAACAACAGGTGTTGACAAAATCCCAGCAGGGCTGTTTAAGACAGACAACTGCATGGTGGTTCGAGTGATGTACAACAAGATCTTGGAGACAGGCAAGTGGCCATTAGATTTGTTCATTCATCAGTGTTCATTCCCATTCCAAAGATCTCTGAGACAAGAATGTGAAGAATATTACACCATTGCTCTAATCAGCCATGCCAACAGGATACTACTATGAGTCCTGCTGTAGAGAGTACAGAAGACTGTGGAGGAAGAGTTCTCCAAGTTGGGCTTTCGAAAGAAAGTTGAGACAAGCAATCAGATTTTCAACATCAGGATCATAATGGAAAAGGCATGTGAATACGATGTCTCCATGTACATGGGCTTCATTGATAATATGAAAACTTTTGACTCAGTTTCATACTCAACTCTGTGGACTATGCTGAGGAAGATGAAAGCAGTAGTTGACCTACTAATGAAATTGTACAATTGGTAGCATGCAGTGATGAGAGTGGAAGGCTATGTGATGGAATGGTTTACCATCCAGAAGAGTGTGTGTCAGGGATGCCTTGTGTCAACCATGCATTTCAGCTTCTAAGAAGAGCCAATGTGAAGGTTACCAGATGAACTATCCTAGATAGGAGTAACCATTGGTGATCAGAATCTCAACCTCTGGTATGCTGATAATATTGTGCTGATGGCAACATTGTTGGACATACTCTGAAGACAAAGGTGGAAAGAGTCTCAGGTGAGTATCAGCTGGAGATCAGCACCAAGAAGACAAAAGTCATAGTAGCCACTGGGGAACTGATGCAACTGAGCATTCAATGCCAATGGCTCAAGTAGAGAAATCCAAGTACCTGGGAATCATCATAGATCAAACAGTGAATGGTAGCTATGAGATCAAGGCTCAGTTAGGAGCAGCAAGATCTGCACTAAGGTCCCTTAACACCCTATAGAAAAATTGCACTCTTCATTAAAGTATTAAGTTGATACTCCTGATGATCCTAGTGTGGCATGGTAATGTTGCAATACCTAGACACTAAAAGCTGCTGATGTTAATAGACTGATGTCTTTTGAAACAACATGCAAACTCTGCACATCAACTAGATGTTTCTGACTCTCAGCAATAGGAAGTAGCAAGCATGCAATGTCAGCCATAATACATGGGTAGGCTGTGGCATTTAGATTAACTTTAAAGGATCCCAACATATTCCAAGAAAATATTCTCCATGCCATTACACTACCACCAGCACCAGCTTGAACTATTGATGCAAGGTGGGATTGGTCTCTGCTTTCATATCGTTTGCATCAAATTCTTCCATCTGAATATCTCAGCAGAAATCATGACTCAAGCCAGGCAACTTTTATCCAATCTTTTTTTTTTGTGATGCTTAGTAGTCTCAGTTTCTTGTTCTTATCTGACAGGAGTGGCACCTGGTGTGGTCTTCTGCTGTTTTAACCCAATCTGCTTCAAGGTTCTACATATGCCTTCAGCTCTTTAGTATATGCCCATTGTAAAGAGTGATTATTTGAACTCCTGTTGCCTTTCTATCAATTTGGCTATTCTCCTCCAACCTCTTTCATCAACAAGGAATTTCCACCCACAGAATTGCCACTCATTGGAATTTTTTTCTTTTTCTAACCATTCTTTATAAAATCTACAGATGGTTGTGCATGAAAATAGATCAGAAGTCTTTGTAATACTTAGACCCATTTGTCTGGCATCAAATACCGTCCTGTATTCAAAATCTCTTAAAACAGCTTTTTTCTCCTATATTTTTAAACCAGCTGAAATGAAGTTCAGCAGGTTTCCATGCCCATCTTTAAATGCATATATCCATTAAATTGCTACTATATCATTGGTTTATTAGAAATCTGTGCAAAAGAGCATTTATTCACATGTTCTTAATTAAATAGCTAGTGAGTGAGTGTATATATTATATTAATATTTTTGTGCTTTGACTTTGATGTTTAGTGTAAGCTTTTGGATTTAATTAATGACTTTTTATATATAATCATTTACAGAACTTTTCAGCTCCACATATTTTTTAGAATAATTGTTGTCTTTTTTTTCAATATTTCCTTTCATTTTACTGATTCTGCTTTGGTATTTTACTCATTTATTGTTTATGAATATTTTTTATAGATGCAGCAGTCTGATGAAAACCAGAATAATTTCCATGATGTCTATGTTGCTTATTGTGATAAAGATCTTAATTTTGCCCGGGATATCATTAACAAAATTGAAAATGAAGGACTCCGGTGCTACTTCAAGGACCGAGATGAAGGAAATGGTTATGTATTAGAAAACCTGTGTCAAGAAAGTCGGAACAGCCGTCTTATTCTTATTATTTACACAGAACATTCTATTGAAGATTGCTTAATCAAATTTCTTACGATCCAATCACTACACTATACTCTAGACTTTGGAAAACTCACCTTAATACTTTTGCTCCATAATATTGATAAGAATAGATTACCTAAAGAAGTGCAGTTTGTGCCACATGTATTTACTAGTGAAATGAATTATTTTGAGACAATAATGGAAAAACTAACAGGTAAGATATTAATATGATTTTGTCCATATATATATATAATATATATATAAAATGGTCATTAACACTTGAATCTGATCCCCTTTTATAGTGATTCCAAATTATTGTATAAGTAATCTCTATCATAATAAGACATTCTAGCCTTATTATATTTTTTTCACCAAATTTGGACATTTTCATTGCCTTTAATTATTTTCTTGTGATTTTTATTTCATAGCTTCCCTGTGCCTTCAGACTTTTTCTAAAGCTAAAATTGTCATTGAAAAGATTTGTGGTGTGCCCAAATGTAAAAATAAAATATGAAAAGAAAATATTAAAAAAAATTAAAATTAAAATTAGGCATTTGCTTTCCTCAAAAAACAATCTCTCTTTTTCTCTCTCTCGATACTTCTCTCTTTACTAATGAGGTAAAAATAAGAATAAAAAAAGACTGAACAACTGCTGTGAAATAGAAATTCACTAGTCCAAGTTTTAGTTATTGTGATTAAAAATCTACCAAAATAAGAGAGCCTCCATGCATAACTTCTGCTATAAAAAAAAAAAGAAAAAAAGAAAGAAACGCTGGAAAATAAATAAAAGAATTTTGACCAAATAAAAGAACAAAAAGACTTTTGATGTTAACCAAAGCCAATCTTCATGCCAAGTAGTCTGGAGCCTTTCAAAATTGTATATAAAGAGACAGCTGACAGACAGCAGGAGAAAAGACAGACAGCAAGAGAAGAAGAGAAGAGACACAGAGAAACCGGCTCAAGCATGTTGTGGTCATCTGCTTAAGACATTTTTTGCCCTTTTTGAGGGTCCAGAAAACACAGCAAATTCATGTTGCACATATTTCCAAAGTAACCCCACTCCTGACTACTATCAAAGTCTGACTTGTAAACTAGCAACTACCCAAACAAATGATCTTCCACCAACCTGATTTATAAAAATACTCACCACAATCAATTAAATTTATATTATTTACTTATATCTTTGATTCTGTTAGTTTATTCTGAAGTTTCAAATAAATATTACTAAGACGCTCTGGAGTATTTCCACAGATTACAGACTGTGGATGAGATAAAAGAAAACATTATATGGCAGCTAATAGTGATCTTAATAGGGGACTTTACAGACTTGGAAGCTGTAGAGATGCTGGGATAATTGAGAACCCTTTAAAGAGGACTAAGTTGCTATTACCCTAAATAAGCAAGTTTTTTTTTTGTTGTTGTTGATATTAAATGGCTGGATATTTTACGGACAGAATAATTCAATTTTAAATAATGATATTGATAATAATTATGGTCTATTTAAATAATTTGACCTTGACATTTGAAATTTATTTCTGAAAAACAACAGATGCTTGACTTTGATCTTTGTGCTAGATTAAGAAATTGCCAGAAAGATAATTTTGATTGTCTTTTCAATATTCATGAATGTTAACAGATCTCTTACTTTTGAAATGACTAAATAAATAATCTGAATAAATCTTTTGGTATAATCTCACATGCATTCCTTATTCTGTGGAATGAAGAATGACTCAAAATGAAGGACAATTAGATTACTCAGATCAGAAAATCAAGTATCGTGGCTCAGATCTACCAAGTTGTATCAAGAAAATACTCTTTAGTTTTTGTTTAACAAGAAATAATGGTGAAAATAAACATTGTATATCCAATTTGTTTCAGAAATCTTGGAATTATGTTATATAAACAAAATCTTCTGATTGCATTTGCTCTTACTATTATTATTTTTCTATTTTTAAATATTTAATCTTTTAGGATGTTTAGGATATTGTTGTTATTGCATGTACAATTTAACAACTCCTATCATATTTTCTTCAAGATCCCACCTTATTAGTTAAACATGTGATTTTTACATTTTGTATCATAGAAAGAAATATTTTTTATTGTTTTCATTGTAGCTCCTAAAGTCAATATAGACAATTTATTACCTGTTGGAAATATATCTTCTGGATTAGTGTGGAGTTTCTACTATGGCTATCTGAAAATAATTCTGCCAGGTAGGTAGGAAACTTGTGATTCTTTATATAACAAGAGCATGACACTGGTTTGAATAATATATTTTATCTTTAAAAGGGTATTATCAAGGTCCAGCTATCATGGATGGTGCATCACACATACCAAAATGGAAAGTTGGTATATGGCAAACTTCATAGAGGAAGTCAACTAGAAAAACATGACAAAGTTTCCATCAAAACTAACATTCAGCAGTTATAAAACCAAAGTAAATAGGCAGGAATCACCCACAGTAGTGAAGCTATAAACCATCAAGTCTCTGCAAAATTTGAGAATATAGAAAAAACCCTGCAGGAAAACCATGCAGAAAAAAAAGGTTCATTGCAGGAAAACAAAAACTTGGAAAGAGTTTTGGCATTTACTTTCTGTTCCAGTGTAAAGACATCAAATTTGTGTTTTCATATCTAAACCTCTTGTGATAGGACATCAAAGTTGCTGGACAGCTGTGGGAAAGTGAATATTTTCAGGAAACAGTTTTGGAACAGAAGTTGTTCCAACTTTTTAAAAATAATTCCAATTTATAATATAGATTGGATCAGTTGATTTCTCTGCATGCTCATCAAACCAGTTGTCTGAAAGTGAATAATTTTGTTTTTTTTTTTCCCAGAAAATAAATTTGTTTGGCAGAAAGCCAGAAAATTTGTCTGATTTCTCTTCTGCTAACAAGGTTGAAGGATTCTGTTGAAAATAACTTCTTAGATAGCTGCATGTAAGTAGCATATCCTTACACAAATAGGGTGGAGAATGGAATTGGTAAATCAAGTTCACATTTGTGCCTTGTCTGCTGTGATCACTTTCACAAAAATACCCTTGAAAAATACATGAATCCAATATCTCTTTCCCTCCACCTATGGGTTAAATAGCAACATAAACTGGGCTCTCTTAACCAGTCTCTACTAATGCAAAACCATTGCAAAGGCAACAGGAAGCCATTATCTTTCCCAAGACGTTATGGCAATTCAGAGATAATAAAGGAAGAAAAGACTCTCTGGAGAGGCTATGATTAGCCTACAGCCTGAAGGGACATGACATTTAAAAATGAAATTATCAGGATTTTACTTTAGGAAATCTTTGGCATACTTGTGTATTGATAATAGAAGTTAATACAATTAATGTCATACAATACCAGTGCTAACCTGTAATATTTGATTCATATTGATCAATTATTCTTAGAATAACCATTAACATATTAGTCATTAAGATCATTGATTGATTTATATCTACGGTGTATATATTTTGTAAAATGGATTAATATCATTCCAAAGAAGAGAGAACAATACAGGTTAAAAGTCATAGAGTTTGTTGGTGCAAATAGACTCCCATTAGATGTATCTGCTGTGTATATTATGCATCATTGTCTCTGTATATGAGGTACCATCTTGAAGGAATTTGGATAACCTGCAAGAACCAAATGTTGTACAAACTTTTGACATATTTTGTAAGCCAGTGAACAAACCTTGACGTAGAAACTAAGTATTAGAATAAGTAGCTTTTTTTTCTTGTTCAGTTTTCCAAAAACATTTGGATAGCACTTTGTACCCTAACATATTTTTATCAATAGTATATCTCGGTTATATATTATAATATCAAATAATATATAATAATTGCTTTGTCTTTTCAGAAATACCTATCAAAATAAAAGAGTGGATAAGCTGCAACCCTTCAAAAAGTAAATACTTTCCCAGACAACTGTATATCATTCTTCCAACTTTTGGCAATTGCTACAGTTCTCTTAGTGAAGTAGATAACAACATAGAATTTGTGGAGACATTTACATCCGTGGAAATTGATCGAGCAGGTAACAGAAATCGAAATTACAAAAACACCATTTATAAAATTTGCAGACCTGACAAAGTAAGTAAAACCTTGTCATCAAATTTGTTTTCAATTTGATATTTTTGAATTTAGATATTACAAAATGAAAAGTTAGAAATGGCATTTTCTGTAAATGTGTCCACAGCCAAGGAAGTGTTAATAAATGCTGTCTGTGACATCACAAGTTGTAGAAAGAACATAATAAATAATGTAGAAAGAGATGAGATTGCATTAAAATAATCACAGTAATCAAGCATCTTTGTGTTATCATTATAATAGTGTACTTCATTTTGTGATAACAAAATGATAATAATAATCCAAGAGTGTCTCACCACTGAGTAATGGTTAACAAGCAGTCTGCCTGTACATTATATTTATCAGACACTGAGACCAAGTATATATGTATAGTATAGCTCATGGCTGAAATAGTTTTTTTTTTATTTATAAGTTTATATATAACAATAGAAATTATCATGTCACCCAATATGCTGCTCTTGTATCCTGTCTTCATAAAATAGGATTAATGTGTTGCCAGATATAATGATTGTCTGCTTGATATTTATATCATGTGAATGGTAAGGACATTCTAAGTATCACAGTCATGATTCTGAAAAACAATCCACTGTTCAGAATTGAAGTCCTTTTTTTTTTTTTTTTTTTTTTTTTTGAATAAAAAAAAATAGAGTTAATGAGATTGATCAACTCGGGACAATATTTGCATTACTTTAACATCACAGGTGACACTACTTGTTTACTATTAATTAACCAAATTTATAATTACTTGACATTATTTTAGTCTTACATTAAAAAATGAAAACAAAATAAAATTAATATCAGGAGGTCAATATTTGAACATGTGCACATTGTAGCAAAGAATATTTTTAGATTTAATGTTTTACATAAATTTTTTTCTTTATGATTTTTCTCAGGAATATTATTTTGTTGGTGAGTATGCATCTCCAGTGAAGACGATGTTTGAAATGGAAAAAGGACAAATTGCAGGACTAACAAAATCGGACTTTTTTCAACAAGTTTACCTTTTTAAAGAGAAATTGTCACAAATTCTAAACCATAAAGATTGTCCATGTCATTGTTGTACTTTGGTTATTTATAGTAAGTAAATAACTTCCTTCTATCAAAAAAAAAATCTCAAAATAATTCTAAGGAACCTGTTCCTTAATTGTTTTTCCTTCCATCTTCAATACTTAAATGTTTCCAATACCTAAGATTATTTTGTCATTTCGCAGCATATTCTCTTAACTATTCACTTGCAAGAACATTTTCATTTGTAAGTATTTATTTGGTTCAACCAACTTAATCCCTTTTTCAAACATCCAAAGTTGTTTTTTACTATGAAATTGTTATTACTATGACACTAATTTTTCTTGGTTTGGCATTATAGTGTAGCTTGCAAAATGTGTCTCAAATCAATTTCATCCCAAGGCTAGATTCTCTCAATTAATATATTAGGTATTTTATATTATAAATACTCTCAGAAAGAAACAAACATTTTTCAGCTTTATTGCATGAATCAGTTAAAATGAGTGTTGCAGTATAGAAATACAATAAATAGAAAAATGGGCAATCTTCAACTTTTGTGCTGCAAAAAAACAAGGTGGCAAAAGGACAACTTTTCCTCCTTGACTCCATTATTTTAACTACCTTCAACTCTTTGGCAATATTTGTTTTAAAATGCAATTAGAATTTAATAAAATCTAAACATGATGAAAGTGAATTTATGCAACTTTTTTGTTCTTGAGAATTGACAACAAAAATAATAAGCATTATTTATTAGATTGTTTATTTACACTATTTCTTTTATTATATTGTTTATTGGAATGATTGGCAAAACATTTTTATTTTTATTGAATAATGAATAATAAAAGATTTCCTTATTGTTGGTTCACATATTTTACTAATTTAGTAAATGTTTATAAATTTATGAATAAAAAATGTTTTCATATTTATTTCCTTATAAACTGGTAAATATTGCATTATTTTTTTTAACTAATGTTCACCCAATACAAGGCTCAAGAACCACTCAAAGTAGAGGGTTACTGTGTGGTGTTGTATTAGTGTAAGGAAGTACAAGGAGTAAAGTTTTTGCGGCTAAGCAAGAAATATAAGTTAAATATATAGATTTGAAGAGGTCAAAATTTAGTTGGTGAATAGAATTTCAGAGTTTGGGTGTAGACGTTAGGAGTATAGAGTTGAAGTAGACTTTAGAAGTGTTATACTCTGTTACAATTAGATCTCATTCTGAGTCATTCAGCTTAATAACCAGATGTGAATGTCATGAAGGCAGAAAACGAAATAACAAAAGTCATTTTCTATGCATTAGGCTTTATGTATTACATCCAGTCTACAAGTCAGCTCTGGGGGTGGCCAATTATGATCGTTCCCACCAGAGAGAGAGAGAGAGAGAGAGAGATGCCCCTCAGAACTACTAGACCTGATTAAAAGCAGGCCTCTGAGAATGACCAGGACTGTTGTGACCGAAACAAGATGTAGTAGTGCATTTATTTGCCATGAAATGCTAGAATTAATCAAACAGTAATGAGCAACCATTCTCAAAATGAAAACAGACCCAAAATCCACAAGGGAACATGAAACCAGAATCACTGACAAACTTCAAACAGAACTACAGGAAATGCTGATTGCTCTCAATTCTGTCTCCATCGGGATAGCTCACATATCCCAGACCTCAACAGATTAGGAACTGCTCATGCAACAACAATCCTTACACGACAGTATGCATGTAAAATGTTTCCAACCAGGTAATGATTTCAGTCAGTTTATAGCTGATTTGAACAAGGGATACACAATCCGTATAAAACCTAAGCTTGCACGTTATCTGAGAATGGAAATGGAATGGAAGTTTATTAAAATCACTAAGCAACTTCACAATGGAGCATATTCCAACAGATGGAGGATTCGTAACAGACCACATGTATAAGCAGTTGATAAGAACGCACGGAGGTCAAATGATGAATTTTCAGTACCTCAGCCGAGTGTGGGACCTGCAACGATGTGACAGCAAAAAGATCAACAATTTTGCAGGTTGACTCGAGACCATGATCAAAAAAGCAATTAATCCCTATAAAGGCAAACTTTCAGACAAAAGCAACTCCAAAATAACACTGTTTTTTCTTTCATGGATGTGATGCTCATGAGTGAAAAAAATTAAGGCCTGGCCTCTGAATATATACCCCCAGCTTGTGAAGACAATAGACAACCATTACTAGCTGGGTGCTATAGCAAGCTATGCCCCATGCTACCTTGACCATGTCATAAAAAACGATGGTATTCTCAACCTGACTGCAGACATAATGTAAGCACATACACAAGTGAATCAAGGTGTTCATCAGGATCTTGCCAACCTGAAGTGTCAAATACAACAGATACATCAAAGAATAAATCACCTAATGCATGGCCAGAACACCTCTATGAGGCTAGAACACAATGACATAACCTCAAGATGGATCCAGAAACACACTCCCACAAATAACAGTCAACCATTCTGTCTGCAGAAACTACATGAGGGGCATCACATGTTTCAAGGGCCAAAATTGCCCTTACCAACCTCCTGCTCAATCACACGTTGCAACTATATATGCAAAACACACCTAGAACGGCCACAGAAAAAGATGAAAACACAAACCAACTCCATGAAATGGATTTTCGGTCAGGACCAGATGAGATGTGATGGCTCAGTCACTGGTTCAGAATATTGACAAATACCATCACCTCTTCAATTTCCAGCATCTGCACTCGTGCCAATCTCCTTTCACAAAAATATACATCACTACTGGCAATTTCATTTTCTCCAAGATACGCATGCTAAACTCGGGGTGCAGCAGTTGCATCATATCTATCTCCTGCCTACCTGAGCAAGCAAGGAAACACATGCAAACATCAAACACACACATAAATGGAATCAGCAGCAATGTTTCCGTCATTTGTGAAATAATTGGCAATATCAGCGTGGATGACATCAGCTCACCTACATTTCAGAACATGAATATACTGATCACTAATGCCACTATACTACTCCTTGACAGCCAGAACATTTTATGCCATGATACACTAACGTTATATCCCATAAACAATTGAGATGCGACAGTTGAATTCCACCAAGCCTTACCATTGGGTGATGTAACCTATACAGCACTTCTAATCTCAGTCACTAATCTGAAAACAACTCACACCTGTATTTAGAATTCAACTCATCACAAGCCAGCCTATGGTGAAATCCTAGGTTAATATCCAGTCCTTAGAGCAAAAACTGGACTGACTTAGAAAAAACACAGGCATAGTCCTTCCCTCTCACCCCAACCGTGATGAACTAGAAGTCACAGCAGCCCTTCTCATCAAATATGCCAATATCATTGGTAATGAGGATAATCAGGGCACATTCAATAAGCCAGTGCACATACTCACTAATGACCAGTCCCACAGCCACTGCTTGTCAAATCTTTTCTTGATGCATAACAAAGGCATTAACCACCATCACTTCACAGGAGAATATCTCATCATACATTTGACGACAACCTTGTCCACACCCAAACCTTCATCACCACACTGGAACAGCTATTCATCACTCTTCAGAAATTTGGACTGAAACTTGACCTTAAAAAGTGCACTTTCTTGCATCAGAAGCCAAATTTCTCAGTTGGATTGTTGACAGCGAAGGGTTTTCATGTGGATACACCAATTTCTGGAGACTTGCCTTTATGAATGAATCAAAACAGTTACATTTTCCCACCTGATGGCCTCTGTACATGAACTCAACAGGGCTAACAAGCCCTTCATTTGGACAGAAAAGGCCAACAAGGCGTTAGAAAAAAATTAAGAGACACTAATCATCACTACCAGTTATCTTTTTTCCAGATTTCACTCAACCCTTCACACTCACCACAGATGCTAGTGATGTCGCATGTGGTGGCTGACAATGGATGAAAAATGATCATAACCGTCACTTCCCACACTTTCAGCTCAACAGAACAGAACTGGTCCACTACGAAACACAAAGCACTTGCAATAAAATGGTCATATCCAAATTTGATTACTTTCTGCACACTATCAGTCATTATATTTTCACTGACCAGCATTCACTGATATACCTTGACCAGTATGAATTCAGTAATGCAAAAATTTGACAATGGCAGGAAAAATATCCAGCTATAAATTCATTTTAGAATACATGAAGAGTGACTCCAACATGACAGGACATAGATGTGAAGCTCACATGAATCATACTGAGATCTCGGAGAGTTGTTACACTCCATCGCAATTAGATTTAATTCATTCTGTATGCTGGCCGGATGTGAATGCCATGAAGCCAGAAAACAAAATAGCAAAAGTTTTCTGCACATTAGGCTCCATGCATCACATCCGGTCTATGAAGTGAACTCCAGCAGTGGCCAATCACAATCATTATTGCCAGAGAGAGAGATGCCCCTGGGGACTACCAGACTTGCTTAAAAGCAGGCCTCTAAGAATGAACAGGACAGTTGTGAGTGTAGATACTTCACCTGAGTCCACCACTTGTATGACTTTGATAATCCTTGCCAGCATATCATCAGAAGCTTGTTCAGCTATGATGTTAGAGGTTACCTCCTCTATTGGGATGGTTGAGGTTGTGCAGCAAGCAAAAATTGCATCGGTGGCATGTCTGTGAAGTTTGAAGTTCTGTGGCATGTACAGTACAGGGAGCAATTATGTACCTCAATTTCTCCCCCCCCAGTGATGGGTTAATTAGTAAGACTTGTATCACTAAATCATTATCTCGAAAATGGCTTTAATCTTCAAAAAGTGGCTAAGCTATAGAAAATCTTCTGTTATGACACTAATATTGTAATCAATTGACCCAACTAAATGTGTTTAGAAATATGCTGTCAATAAGGCATATTTCTACTTTATAAGAAATGATTTACTAAAATAATCTTTTTCAAAAACCAAATCAGTTATTTGAAGAAATCAAAAAAAAGTCATTCAATTTGTCTTTTCTTTATTCTCTGCTTTATTTTTATAGAATCAGATATGAATTTCCTTCAGATCCCTGAGATTTTTCTATATTTATAAATATTTTAAAACTTTGGTTTACATTAAAAAAATAATTGTAAAAATATACATTTTTATAACTGTACACATCAAAGGCCATGTGATTTGCATGTGTTAGGATTAGCTTTATGTCTCGACTCACTCCACACTTAATTTGTTCAAGTCTAGGGTTAACTGTTATCTTTCTCACATATCCTCCTAAATTGCACCTATGACCACATACACACACACAACAAACTCTCTACCTCAAATCGCTCTTATGCATTGTGTAAGGTGAACATTGGCGTAAAAAAATAAATGAAAATAAAATAATATCTAAGTATATTTTTAATATTGTAAAGTTTACTTTCCTTTGTGCCTCTCTCTCTCTCTCTATATATATATATATTTCTTTATTTCAGATAATGATCCACTATTATCAGATTTGCTTGTGAACAAAATAGAAGAAGACTTAAAAGCAGTGACTGCTTCCTGAAATTCAACAGAAGTTTGTACATTTATTTTATTTGCATAGTTTTCCTCTTAAACCTTCTGACTCAACCTAAATAGTAAGACAAAGTTGTTGACAAGGTTTTGAAATGTTAAAACACAGGAACTTGTTTTGCATATAGCCATATAATCATTACTGAAAGATTCCTTAAGTATATAACAAATAATTTTTAGAAAACTGATTTTTGATGAAATTGTTTTTGTTACTGGACTTTTACTAATTATTAATATAGTATAATTTAAAAAAAAATGATTAAATGTCATCTTAGTACCTTTTAACTAAATTCTATCATTGAATTTTAATTAAAATTTAGTTAATATTGATAGACTACTAATACCTAAAAAGTTTAGAAAATGTTGATTTGGCAAACTTTTATCATGATAGAATGATAGAATATGTATCACTTATAACAATACAACTATTTTTGGAAAAGGATATATATGTTTTCAAACCATGATTTTTATCATGGTATGAAAACATTTTTCAGTTTCCATAAAATATCAAAAATTTTTTTAATCTACCTATTAATACTGGCTATATACAATATTATGTGATCAAGTCAGATCCACTGTTTGAAGGTTTTTGTTGAGGATATTTAACAGTCACAAACTTAACAGAGAAATAGTATTTCTCTTGTACTGTATGATTTTGGGAATCGGATTAAGTAATGATATTTTTATAGCAAAAAAATACATAAAAATATCTTAATATGATTATCTCATGTAGCATTCATCAAGAATAAGAAATAAAGAGAATACGGCTGTAGAAAGAAGTCTCTACCACAGATAAAAGAAATTAACTTCTTAATAAATACATGAAAAAACTGCTCATGAACAATAGTGTGTATAGTAAATCTGTCAAAATAAGATGGGTTGATTGCTTCAAAAACTAACTGAAAACTGCAGTTAGGGAAAAATTACTTTATACCATTATATCCAATATCAAACAAGTCACAAACTTGTAAATGAATGATTAAAGTAAGGCTTTATTCAGAAAAGTAACACTACCAAATCTTGAATGCTATTTTGATTTAACTTTTGATATAAAAATATTTCATTGAACATTAGCAAAACAAAACAATTCTTAATATCATACACTTAGGTAATCAACATTTGATTTATATGAAATCTTGATAAATTTGAGCATTTAAACAATAGTTCTTTATATTCATAAAAATAATTTTTCTTAGTTCTTGTTTGCTGTGATTTGATTGGTTGTTGGCCCCAAGCTATTCCAGTAAAGTATTCTTAGTTTCATATCTTAAGTATTAAAGAGGATATGACTGTGGATATTTGGATCTGACTGGACATGTCATTTGGATTCCATAAAAAGTAACCTGCTTATTCTCACTATTTCAGTCATTTGCCAGGAGACTATTTCTTTGGCCAAGACAGTCATTTAATTTTGTAAAGAAAAAAAAAAAAAGAATGCTGTTTCATCACATTTAATCCAGAATATTTCAAACCACATTTGTATAAATGTTCAGCTTGAATAAAAATTTTTTATATGTTTGATATTTCATTGTTTAAATTTTAAATGTTCATAGTAATTAAACTATATAAAATTCATTTATGCTGAAGAGTTTATGTGCACCAGTTGAAGATTTATATAAGCCCCAACATTTTTTTCTTAATTTTATATCATATGTGTATGTAACCATAAAATAATTGGTTTATACCCTGTCACACAGATAACTAACAAAATTTTCTTATCCTTTGACTTAGAAAATTTTCTGTGGTAAAATAAATAAAAAAGACATTGTTATTAAGTGAAATATTGCACAAATTATTCATGTTCACTTTTACAATGTATTTAAGTTTCCTATAATATATATATATATATTTTAGGATATTACACCGAAAACATGTCAAAATTACTACACAATTGCAGTTGTGTTTCAATGCATCTCATCAGGCAATTGTAAATTACTGATGAGTGAACAGTTTATTTAGATTTAAAAGTAAAATACAACCTCTTTTTATGAAAAAAGAAAAAGGCGGTGTTATAAGGTTTGTGGACTTTACTTTTATCAACCAATCAAATATATAAATTTAAACTAAGTGAAGAAACAAAAATTAAAATTTATTTTTTTATAAATGAGTCATGACCCGTAGAATGGCAGCTAACGGCAGCCAAACATAAACTAAAGCGAATGGTTACATAAAATTATACAAACTAGACAATGTCATTTCCTAAGAAATAAAAATGGGGTGGAGAGGTCATTTAACAAAATGCTAAACAAATTATATGCTTTGTGAATTTCCTACCTAAAATTTTTTTATAGTTGATAACTAAATAGCTTCTTTAAGAAACTAGTAAATAATTTAAATGTATAGAATTATTTGATAAATTAATATGCAACTGTTGAATAAGTATTCTTCAAATAAGATGTTAATAACACTAACCAATCAATGTAAAAATGTCAAAAATGCCAACCAAATACCAATACATCTGTACAAGATGTTATTAATACTACCAGGAAGTTAATAAAAAATTATATTAAATCCAAATATTTCTTACAAATAGAAAGATAAGCCATATATGGTTCAATGCAGCACAACTAAAATATGAGAAAAAGCATAATCAAATTCCAAAGTTTAACTAAATTGTAAGGTAAAAGGTAATTACAATTTACTGTTAATTCATTTCTTTGATTTAATAAGGAATTTTTATTGAATCTGATAATTTCCAATTTTTCATGTAAGCACAGAAAACAGGGTTCATATAAAGATCTACATGTCCTTGCCATTTTAAAAATTTTCCATTTCACCTTAGGAATCTTAATTTCATCTTTTAAACTCCAAAAATATTTAGAAAGTGTTGTATTATTTCTGTAAGTACTATTGGTGAAGGACAAGATATTTTGATACCACCTAGTCTTGAAAGAATTCTTGGCACTACCAATAGAGAATATAGCTGTCAATATTGTTACCAGTATAGAATATAGCTGCCAATCTATGGGTCATGACCCATTTATAAAAAATAATTCTGTTTTGCTTCTTTACTTAGTTTAAATTTAATGTAGATCATATTTGATTGGTTGATCAGAGTAAAGCCCACAAACCTTTAAACCCCTTTTTTCTTTTTTCTTTTTCATAAAAAGAGATTGTATTTTGCTTTTAAATCTAAATAGTCACTTGCCAGTAATTTACACTCGCCTAATGAGATGCATTGATACATGTCAAAACATGACTGCAATTGTATAGAGATTTTGACATGTTTTTGGTGTAATATCTTCAAATAATATTGTTCTACTTTGTATTGAGCCCTCAGTTAAAGTAAATGTTTTGACTGTTAGAATTGTTCTCATCTTACCTGGACACACACACATGCTAAAAGTTCTCTGTCCAACCAAAATTGAATTAAAAAAAATATGATGTTATGTCAGGCTGAGAACTCTTCAGCCACTACTCATATAACATTGACCAAAGTAAAAAATTTATTGTGTAAATCAGAAATGTTGACCTAATTCTTAGAATTTATTCAAGATAGGAGCATATCTAAACAAAATAAAAGAATTAACATGGAACCTAAAACCATTAATATACAAAAAAGATATTGAAGAACTGTAACTTTTTCAATTTGGATTAAAATCCTTTTATATAAATCATTCTGCAAAAATTCTGAAGAAAAAAAATCTCTTGAATTCACTTTAAAGAGAAATTGAAAGATAAATGCCACATACTGTCAAAAACACTGACTGTTGATGAATTAAGAGAAAAGACAGAAAATATTCAATATTTCTTAAATATTCATACTGTAAAATAATTTTATTTTTTAGACTGCTTATAAATTACAATATTTTTTCATTTTCAAAATGTACGGAGTTAAATAAGCGGCCCAATTTTCAACAGTATTATAGAAAACAGCCCAAAATTATGTATAAAAATGGAAAAGTGTTATTAATATTTACAAATATATCATAAACCAAAACAGGTTCAACTCCAATGTCAGGTCATATATTTTGCTTCAAATGAATAACTTGATCTGTCCATTCCAGGGTTCATTAATCAAGCATAGACTTAAAAGAAAAAAAAAACTAATGTAGTGCTTATTGTTATATGCATATATGTACAATATAGAATATAAAAATATACATATATTTTATTATCAGTTAACAAAATCTGTAAGTATGACTGTCTAAGTAGTATACATATATTTCATTTATGAATGAAATAGTAGTTTCAATAAACAGTTTCTAAAGAAAATATAAAAATGAAGAAGTTAAAATACAGAATAATGCCAACAATAAATTTTGATAAATAACTAAATAAAATTCATGGTTATAACAGATGAAGCACTAAATTATCTAAAAAAAAAAACAATTGTATATAAATACACACTCAACCCCCCCACAAAAAAAATACAGATTTCATCTCCTTTTTCATTGCATTTTCTTTATTTTCCCTTAAAGTTTTTTTAAAAAATAAATATTTTGTTTTCTCCAGATTGCCAGAAATGAATTCTCCATTCACATTATATCCATCTTGAATATTTATAAAAGGCAAATTGATTGTAGGTAAAAGTCTATTTATAAACAAGGTTCTTTTGAATAAAAGTCTATTTCATTCCAACAACCACAGTTGTTAGTGAGATCAACAGCTGGAATTCTGCAAGAAATGTTGGAGGTAAATTCTATCTGCAAATATTTCTGAAATATCTGCTATCTGCAAAAGAGAAAAAAATTGTCAAAAGAATGGAATAGATTGGTTTATACAGAAAGAGTTTTATACTGTAAAATCAAAGTAAAAAAAATATCAAAATTCTTTCAGAAAGGAAGGAATCCTAATCAACATAAGAACATAAGAAAAAATTATCAATGACTAACTGTAAATGTTTAAAAAGTTTTTGTCTTTAAAATTACCTGAAGAAATTGAATTACCATTCAATTAATGGTAGAAATAGAAAAATAAAGATAAAAATGTAATTTTGTGGGAATAAAAAAAAAATCAAATTTAGGATTGAAAAGCAAAAACAGCAAGACTAGAGCTTAATAACAGCAGGAATGGTTAGAAGTTAGTGATTACAGCAGGAATGGTTAAAAGTTAGTGATTACAGCAGGAATGGTTAAAAGTTAGTGATTACAGCAGGAATGATATCAGGAATTATTAAAGGGGAAGAAATAAAGTATTATCAATAGTGATTAACTATTAACTGAAAATATGGCAGTAAAGGTTAAAACCTAAGTTAATTTTTAGTCTGGTTACATTGTAAAATGATGAAATGGAAATATTTTGTGACAACATGATGTCTTTAATGATGCCAATTTCTTAAAAGTGTTGTTCAAACTTTAAGCAAAACTAACAATGATACCCAGTGTTGTACAGACCAAGTTCCTTACTTTTGCTCTGCTGCACAGAAATTTACATTGTATACCATAAAATGGTATTAGTAAAATTGTCATAATTATAGCTGTCTAATATTTTGGTAAGTGTTAACTACATAAACAACATTTATAAAATATTTGTCACATTTTCAAAATATACTATTAAAAATATTAACATTACATAGTATCATTTAATTTGAAAGTGTAATGTAAATGCTCAGATAGTTGTTAATTTCAGAGTAAAAAATGGTTTTATTCAAATAACTAAGAAATTATAAGAGCCATGAAAAAAACAACGACTGATTGGAAATAAATAACAATACAATTATTTTCTGAATTTGATTTTTTGAAAATTAATATGCAAATTAGTTATTGCCATTAAGCAAGATCCACTTTAGTATTTTATATGATAATCTGGTAGACATAAATATCACTATTTATTTTCATATTTATTATTCTCAACTCCATGGGACCACTTTCCCAAACAGTACCTCTTACTTTGCAGTTAAAGGGGAAGGGTCATGGTCTGATGCATGAGGTGACCAAATAAGGAAAGTGCTAAGAAAGCAGAGGAATTTCTGCCTCCAATTCCATGTGTCAAATTCCAACATTATACTTTGTCATGTGGCATATTCTAATTAAGTGAACATATGAACAAATGCCAATCTCCATTTATTTGAAGTCACAGTTTTATGATATTTACACACACGCACATTTCAATTTTCAGAGACACACACAAAGTTTAAGATTTATATATTAAATTACAAGTGAAAATCAGAATCCCACAGTTGATTATTTAAATTTTATATATGATAAAATATATTTTTAAGGTATGCTCTATGTATGGGGTAAAAGTGATATATAACTCCAAACCTGCACCAATCCAGATGAGTGATCATATCCACAAGTAGGCTCCTTGCCTCAAATGCCTACTGGCTTTAAAGAACACTCCCAACCTCAAATGAAATGCATATATTTCTGGAAAAAGATAATGGAAGAATAATTGGTTCCTTGTATTGCTCTCAAAAATGCCTAACTCCTGATGCCATGTTTAATCTTTAAAGAGTCAGATCAGATTGAGAATGGTGTATTGCTGCCATATGTGGTCTGGTGCTACCCAATCATCACTGTCCATCTTTGACATTGTTCAAAAGCACTTATGCAGCCTTGTGGGTAATGAATTATTCTCCACCCTGCAACCATTCTCCCATGGACAAAATGTTGCTATCACTACTCTATCATTATTACTATAGAAGATGTTGAGACGAGTTACATTTCTTCGTTCCACCAGTTCAGACCTTCACAGCTAGAACCTATCATACCATGTTCATGGTGGCAAATCATCTGCATTCCATTTGTGTTCCTTTGTGTAACTTCCACTTAGACAGCTTCTTCATCAAAATTGTTGCTTTGTTGAACAAACTCCTGAGAGGATGCTTCCCTGACAAATACTGTCTTTGCAAGTCCAGGGTCAGCTTACATGTCATCATAATATGCATTTCTTATTTTCTCCTTCCACCTCACTTACAAAAACCTTACTCAGTAATCCTCTACATTGAGTGGCCCCTGGGCCTTGTATTGCAGGAACTAACAGCAAAAAAAGAAAAAAGTTCAGCGTGTGTAACATGCATTTATGCTATTATAAAAAAAGAAAAAAAGAAACTCTATCTAATTTCACAGAAAAAAAAACTGTCAAAGAACTAATAATTTCATTGCATCAATGACTATCCAATTTAGACATCTGATACTCCAAACTAAGTTTTACCTATGCACAATAATGTAAAGAGTCAAACCTTTTCTTTATATCTACAATTGCTTGAAATAAGCATCAAGAAACCGATAAAGTAAATTTATTTTTTTTAATTCAATAGTAATTCTTATGGTCTTTGTAATTTGTTTCAATTCAGAATTTCTCATCATCTTTTTATTCATTAGTATGAACAGGTGCTGAAAAGTTGTTAACTTGAACCACCTCCTGAGATCTGCCCAAATGTCTCATATTTTTCTAGCTACTGTATGATAATCAGAAATAAATGTAGCTTTTTTTTTCTTTTTTTTTTTTAGGTTTATAAATTTGCCTCTACCTCTCAACCTTTCCAAATCCAACTCTTCACAATCCACATGTCCCAAAATTCTCCTGATCCTTTGCTGGTACTATAATGAAGTAATCCATTATAGCTGCTTGCAACCTGGTCAGAACATCATGGCAGCCTTATTTTTGTGATTTGGAATTGATATTTTAAAAGTTGCAATCATTTTTCACTAGCAGTGATGTATAGAAAGTTAACCTTTCCAGCTGAAAGATGGTGCAATAAATCACCTAGTAAACATTGATGTGGTCAGGCATCAAAGTCCTGCTACAAATTTATTCATTGGACCTGTCTCCAACCAATTAATACTTTTTTCCAGGTCTTAGATGCATGTACATGCCATGTAGATCTAATCAAAAATGCCATGCAGCAAATTTGTCAACTGATAACCTCTGTTTTTAATTTGATGGAATGAATTGGACAATAAAACATTTCCAGTAGTTATGCTTTATAAAATAGATTTGTAGAGATAAAAAAAAATGAGTATTTGGCAGAAAAACTCAGCTATCAAATGCACCTGAATAACTTTTATGCTTAATGCTCCACCATTTTCCACTGGCTGTTCTTCTCTTGATACAATTTTTAAATGTTAAGTACCTACTTTGAAGACTGGATTAAAGTGAAGAAACTAAGCAAAATGATTGATTAAGATGAAGAAAATAAATACACTAGTTTGAATACATTTGTACATAATAATAGCAATTTTCTTTTCTGTCTGAGAAATTCAGACAGAAAAGAAAATTGTAGTTTGTTATTTCTCACTAAAATGTAAACTAAAGTACCAAAATATTAGAGACTGGAGTACACAGGATGGATTTTCTTTTCCCTTGTAGTAATAGTCTCAACTAGCTAACACAATAGAAAAGAGGTAATAGATCTACGTAGACAGAAAAAAAAATGGAGTACTTCTATCTTCAAGATGGCAGCTGTTGAGGTGTCTCTTGTAGCAAGGAATCCCAAATAAATATCAATGGCAGGTGATACAAGAAAAGGACTGCTGGTGATCGACAAGAATGATAATCATGCAATAAAAGGGAATATTGTATCAGATCATCTATCAATTCACTGCTGTTCGATGTATCAAGCAATGTACACTAAATTCCACATGTTTCATAGTTGTTGATCAACAAAGGTTTCATTATTGATACAATTTCATCAGTTCCTTTATATCATCTAGATTTCCCACAGCCACATCTATGAAACAACCTCATTATAGATAACTCTGGATAGATATATCCACAGAACAATTTCAGCACATTATTACCTATCTCTAATTTTTTGGGGGCACTTCAGTTAGAACCACATGCAACAGATTTTGTTGGAGGGATTTGCTAAAAAAGGATTCATTCTAAGAGAACTGTGTAGTTACTTACCTTTTATTAGTTTTATATCTGTGAATATTGCTGATAAAAAGTAATAGAAAAGATGTCTGTGGGTTATTCTAATAAAATTCTAGTGGATTTTTAGTAGAATCATGCATAATATTATTGTATTAAAGCAATGCATTGAAAAACATTTTAAAATCAAAGTAATAAGGAATAATTGATTTTCATAGCCAAGATTTAGATAAAGAAAATTTGAACTTATTTGAAAATTCTGGGGAAATTTCCAAATTTAGTATGTTAAATATGGAATTAGTCAATGGAAGAATTATTATAAAGATCTAGATTATGTTAATATTATAAATCTATATTATAGAATACAAAAATAAAACAATGTTTTTAAATGTTACAAAAATATAAAATGGTATGCATAAAAATTAAATAAAAATGGCAAAGGAAAACTTGTAAAACTTTGTAGAAATTCACTATTTTTATCAAACTCTCTTTGACAGTGTTTGGTTTGCAGATCATATATTTTTATTTCAAAATAAACAGGTTTGTGAATAAAATGTTCATAGCAAATACCAAGTTTAAAAGAAGTAGCAATGATACAGCAATTTTAAGAGGTTTTTATAATAATAATTGCTACCAATTCCATAAAATATCACATACACAAAATATCAATCACTCCAAAATGTAGGCTTTATGGTGAAGGCTATAAGATTCACCTGATCAGTGGTTGCAAAATTCTAGCTCAAAAAGAATATGAGACACCATAATAAGGTATGCCTTTATGTATATTGGTTATTGTGTCAAAAGTAATGAATACAAAGTTGCAGAAAAATGGTACAAGTCTATGCATCTTGTAGAATAACTGAAATTGGAAAGCTTAGAATATTCTAGTACTATGAATTTTGAATAGAGTGATACATCCTTGTCATTCAGATATTATTGTGCACCAAGTAAAAGCACCAAGACCTGTCATATTGATATTGCTATACCAAATGACACAAACATAGCAAACAAGGTAAACTGAGAAAAAATACAAACTAATCTGATTTGAAAGTTTAGATGTCAAGATTGTTTGGAATGTGAGAAGGTAATGTTAAGGTAATTTCAGTGGTGAATGGCACATTTGGATCAATCCCAGTAAAAATGTGTGAATTCTTTAAGGAGTTGGGGATACCATGTCAACTTGGAGTTATTTAAAAATCATCTCTTTTGGAGACTGCACATATGTGTCTATCTGAGGTTTTTTGGTTTGAGAGATAACTTAATGTACTCAGTGTATTCAAAAACTTATATTGTCTGACAGAACAAGATAATATAAATAATCCAAATCTTCAAAATAAACAGTGAGATCTGCAGTCTTTTAAAAGTAATATTTAAGTATGCAAACAAAAGCACATAAACATATTTGAGTTAGTGTCATCATGATTATTTTAATCAAAAGCTATTGTACCCTTCCAATTTAACAGCTGAGATGAGAACGCCAGTCTCAATACATTTGTGTATAATGGTAATTCTGCATCTCAAAAATTTAGGCAGAAATAACATTACGCAATGGACATTTTAGATTTAAATTGTGAAAATACTTTTTAAGAAATTTGGCTGTGTGAAGATATTTTCTTTCTTTTCTTAAATTCATTTTTGTTTAATTGTCACATTAATTATCTTCAACTTAGTAAAGATTGGAATACAAATGTTTATTATAGCATTTCTATATGAATTTTGAAGATGGAAATTGCCCAAACACAGAATATAATCATGTTTCTTTAAGTGTTAATGAAATGTTTCAGTATTTTGAACTTCACTTAATGGACTTTTAATAGTACAACTGAAAATGATATTATTTTCTTTAATACAACTGCTTGAAAGAAAAGAGAGATTGTGACCCTTACCTGAATTTGCCAAAAGAAAAGTAAAATAAATTAAAGTCAGTTAGAAAGTGCACAAAATTGTTGAGATCTGCATGCATAATATTTTAGAAAATAAAGTTATAGTATTTTACAAAAAAAATAACAATAGAGCTGATCAACAAAATGCTTTAAGCAAAAAGTAAAAGGAAACATTTTCATTTTTTTGCATTCATATAAAATATTTGTTTTGGGTTTTTTTTTTAACATTTTTGATCAACTTCTACTTTTCATGATGAGAACATGCAATCTGCAGATTCATTTCTTCATATTACTTATATCAATACAGTTTTCAAATATAAATTATTGTAGTAATAGTTATATAAGTTAAATGAAATCATTAATTATCTTTATTATCTTTACAAATTCATTGAACGAGTTTGATAAAAAAAAAATAACAAAATTTACAAAATCCATTAAATTTTTTTTATATGATAAAATACATAATTTTATTGAATTAATAAATGTTGATATGTTGTAAATAAATTTATTTTGTATTTTAACTTGAGGATATGAAAAGAAATAATCAGATAACACTGGGACTAAGATCAAGAAAAGGTTCTTTTAAATTTCCTTTGAAATTAATGTTCATTGACAAACTAAAGAATTTACCTTGCAGTAGTGATGCAATACTATAAAGGAACATAATTACCAGAGTCCTTTTGAAAGATATGGTTGTACTACTACTAAATTATGCACAACAATATCTAATCAAAATATATATATTTTAATCACCATAAGGATCTTGAAAGTGAATTGTCTTTTTGAACTTGAAAGCAAAATATATAAACATAATTCCTTCCTTTAGTTCCATAGGTGATCATTTTTTTTTTTTTTGATTCATTATTGACTTGGCAAAAGAGTTCCCAAAGTAGGTTACTGATACTTGTTGCCAACCAAAACTCTAGGACCCAGTCTGTCCTGCTGTTTAACCCATATTTAGTGGGAGGGGAAGAGATGGACTCATACCATTTCCAAGGGTGTGTAAATGAATGCAACGAACTCGACTGAAATTTGAACTCAACAGCTCAAAATGAGAAATTGGAGAACTATTGCACCACCTGCACATCCAGACTTAACAGCACTTAGTATTTCCAAGATTAATATTTTCCACTTAGAACTGACCAAGCTCAATGTTGCTTAACTTTGGTGATCAGATGTGAAGCTTTTCAATGTGACAGGGCTGTAAGCATCATAAACATGTTATTCTGGTCAGTTACTTTTTTTAATAATTTTCTTTTGTGCCCTTTCTACAAGTTATTTAAAAATGGAAGAATTTTCTGTGGATGCTGATTTGAAATATCATGGGGGTCATTATATTTTGGCATTACCTATTTATTTTTCCTGACAATAAAATGGATATATAAATTGAAATTGACATTCATTTTCATTCTGGGGTTGGACAGGATTTATTTCTTTAATCTTGAAAAAAAAGATTAGAATTAAACATTTGGTTTTGCTCTTTCAATGATAAATTCTATATTTGAATGGCAGTTAATTTATGAGAAAAGTAGGAAGAAATTTAATATGTCTGGCAAGATTGACTTACAAGAATTTAATGTATTTTGTTTGATTGAATCTTCCAAATTTGTTTTCAGACATTTATAAAAATTTACCATTTTCCTGAATATGACTACATTTAGCAATGTCATTATTTTTATACTCTTCATTTGTTTAAGCATGAAATATACAGTGTGTGGCAAAAATACCTCCCACACATTAGCTAGATGAAGATACCATTGTCACTAAAGTCTTATCATTATATAGGAGATATTTCTGCATTACTCTCTATAAGCATATATAAATTAAGCAGCAAATGGCAGGATTTATGCAACTACAAAGATTGATGGAATTTAAGAAGAGGTAAATTTATTTTCAGGTTAGATTTTGGAATTATGAACATTTCCTCGTTCAGGTTTTTAACCACTGCTAGCCATTATTGGATTAACTTAGTAGCTAAACTATCAAATGCTATGAGCCCCACATTTTCTAGGGAACTACATTAAATAATTTCAGGCTGTCTGGTGAAATCAGTATCTTACAATGTGAATATTAACATATCAGGAGAGTTGCATCTTTAATTATTCATCATTTCAGGTAACAGTATATTGAGGCTGTTAAATCTACTCAAATATCTTGTCAGAATCATTTGCTTCATATTTTTAGTTTATTATGTTGATAAACATGAAATATTTACCTGTTTTACCACTATGCTAGGAAATAATTTATGATTTTTTAATTTAAGGCCCCTTTATAATATATGTTGTTATTAGGTTAGGTGTCATTGTTTGAAGTTGAGAAGATGTTATGTGTTCATGAACAAAAACTAAAATTACTAAATTGGTTGATAAAATGGACAAATTAAAGAGTGGCAAAAACGATATAGAAATTTTTATTCTATCATGGACATTTTCGTGCAGAGAAAATTTCATGAAAGAAAGTACAAAATAAGGAAATGTTCTTAATAGAATCTTTCTAAAAGAGATGAAGAAAAAGTTGAACTTACTCTGTTGGTGAGTTAAAGAGTGAGTGATGTGTATAGTCTAAGAAGTTGATCAGAGAATTCAAGTATGTGCATCTAGTAAAAGAGCACTGAAATTTAGCATTCTTATCTCAACCTCAAATGAGAGAGAGCTAGTGTCTTGGGATTCATAGCATACATGATACCATTTTTTTCTTTTTATGCATATCCAAAAGCTGAAAAGGGGTGGTTGCTACTAACAGGGTTATCAATACATGCGTGTCTAGTGAAAAGATTTAATGTCTGTCTTGCACAATATGGCCCTGCTGCTGCTAATAAAAGAAATTTTCATTAATTTCCATATTCTTTGATCATGATGATTTGTCTGTTTTCTTTTCTTTCTGTTAAAGGTTTGATATTCTTTTGGTACATAGGTAGAAAAAAGGCACTTGGCATACAAAACACATTCCAAAGAACCCTTAATATTTTTCATACATTTACCAGCACTCATTTCAAAATATGAAATATATGTTAGGTAAATATGTTAAGAAATTCAAATAGGCTATTTTGCTGGTCATGGTAAAACAGTCTATTAATTTGCCAGTAGAACTAAGAATATATTTATATATATATATATATATATATATATATATATATATATATAACACACACATACATATATATTAGGGAATATACATGATATCCAATTTGGATAGCAGATTCAGAGTTTCATGCAGTTCTTGCAATCTTCAGGTCAGGTGTAAATATGTCCTGACCATTATAGATTTCATGTTCTTGTGGTGATGATTCAAAATTGTGTCTTAAAACTTGTTTATTTAATTATTGTTGCATGAAATATTAGAATTAACCATTAATAATTTATATCATTCAAATTTTTAAGTTCAAAAGGTGAAGAAATAAAAAATATTAAAAAATCTTTTTTAAATATTTAAATTTAAATTTGGATTAAAAAAAAAAAATGAACACTATATCAAGGGGGATAACTCTTTTTTTTTTTTTAAACATAAAATACCCTAGTTATAGCAATTAGCTTAAACTAGAACACAGGGTGGCAATATAAGGGTGCAAATATAAAAAATAATAGGTCAGGACTATATATCTAATGTACATGTAAAGGTGAAATTATATATACACACACATTATAAATTAATCAAGTATAATAATATTGGATTGTATGTGTGTATAGATATCTAAGAAATGTTATTAATGATGGGTTCTAAGTATATTAAAAGTTGCATATAATATCAATATTTGTAAAATCTATTTTGCAATCTCTTTTACTTGGGGTCAATGTGTTTGAGCAGGTGCTTGGATTTAGGAATACATGTAGACATTAATTTGGACATCGTGTTCAGTATGTTGGGGTATTTAAGTGTTTTAATATAGTTATTTTTTAAGCATAGCTTAGATGTGGCACAAGGCTGAAAGCATGGGCCACCCAGTTGTAATTGTTCTAGTGAGACAAGCTTGCACGTCGAGGTGCCCAAGTGTTTTAATATATATCTCAATTGATAGTAGAAAATATTTTAAATTGTCTTAACAATTGATGATGAAAATAAACAAACTTTTGTGTCAAATCTGTGTTTGTTGTTTATTTTTAACATTACCTGCCTTCATGATAATAAAAATATTTACTGGCAAAATAGTCTGCGGGTCTATTTTACTGAGACTGGTAAAATAAGTTTAAAGGCATGTTTGTCAATTTTACCATCACTGTTGTCTTCAGTGGGTGCACCTAATGTGTATTAGCAAGAGAACCATACCCAAGGGCAAATTTTGGATTTACAGAGATTGTTATGCACTTCTTGCTTGTGGAACACTCTTCTGGCTTCTTGCTTTCTTGCCAACTTTAATCTTCAACAATTTAAATGCTATGTCAATCATTATTTTCTGTTTTCATAATTCCTATTCTTTTATTGTTCTCTCTCCTTAATGCTTTTTCTCTCATATTCTTTCACACTCAGTCTTGAGTTTTAGTGGTTTTATTGCCTTGCATGGAGTAATGATTAAAAAAACAACTATAATTTTTTTATACTTTGGTAAGACTATAATTAAACAGTGAAATTCATTTTGCAATATGGAAATTTCATGAAAAATTTCAAGCAATAAAATTTACCAGTCTTGATATTGACAAAGTTTATTTATATCAAATACAAAGAAGTACTACAATGCAATGAAGATGTAGCAATAAACAAGTTCAGAGTCTTTTAGTTTTTTGAAAGAAAGATATCAATTAATACTTAAATAACTATAACTGAACAGTGTGAAATTAATAATTCTGAACTGAACTATTCCCACATAATGTGTCATATATTGCTTATTTGTTAGTGAATTAATTTGCTTTCTTTTAGGATATAAAGTCAGTTATAGGTGAGGAATAAGAGAGGGAAAGAGAATTACTGCTCTGAATATCATACTGTCACTAATTAGAATGCATTAAAAAACATGAACATTAACATGAATACTTTGATGAGTTGTTGAAATCTTATTGATATATTTTTTTAATTCATCTAAATATTTTTATTGTAATCATATAAACATAAAAAGAATTTGAACAGACTTGAAAAATAGATGAAAATATCACAAAGTTCCTGACCAAAATATTCGCAATGTTTAACCTTTGTGTCTGCAAAAAGGTGTCAAAAGATGTTTTTTTCCTTGACACCATTATTATTTTAACTACCTTCACTCCTCAGCAATGTTCACTGTTTTAAAAAGCAATGATTAGCAAAGTGTATTTGTACATTTTCTTTGTTCTTGAGAATTTACAACAAAAAAATTAAACACAATTATTGGAATGGTTGGCAAAGCATTCGCTAATTGCCAGTCAATTCAATCTTTATAAAATGGCAAATAGTAAGGATTTCATTATAGTTGATTCACATATTTTTATAATTTAGTAAATGTTTATAAATTTATGAATAAAAGAGTAATATTTCTTTTTTCCTCAACTTAATGTTACTCTGTTAATTAAAAAAGTAAGAATTATAATACAGAAAGACTTCAGCAAAAAGAGGCCAAGTGAATAACAATAAGCAACAAATAAAAAGCCCAACCAAGTATGAAAGCAATAAAACATCACTGGTACATTACAATGATTAAAAATTATTAGAATTAATACAAAAAATAAAATGTTTATAATTAAAACTGGAAGCATTAAAGATTTGCAAAATAAATCAACATAAATTAGCATAAAAATATACCTCTAAAAATAATTAAAAATCCCAATTCTTCAGCTGACAATAAGAATTAAACAAAAATGAGGAGAAAGGAAAACTTCAGATCAAGCAGATTTGAAACCCAAATTGATTTAAGCTTGAGAAAAAATACCTGGTAAGCAAGCAACTTATAAAAAAAGACATGAGTATCAATTGGAGATAGTGGAAAGCAGAATAAGGCAATATTTATTGTAAGAAATGGAGGACTCCAAGATTTTCAGGAAGGCAAATGTTTTGCTACAGTACATCACACATAGCAGTATTTCACATTATTGAATATTTTCAATGTTTACATCATTTTATACTATAATACGTATATGTAAGAGGCATTTGAATAAGTACATATAGAAAGGATTTTTGTTAAAAAAGACAACTTTGTGGTTTTGGGATGTTTTATAGAATGTTACAGACACTTGTCAAACATTAAAACACTGATAAAATCTTCATTTGGCATCTCCTTCAGAATGTCTGGGAACATGGCTCTCCACAACTTCCTGTCTTGTTGCTATGACTCTTCACTGCCTCTCTTTGTCTTTGTTCTGCTTTCCATTTATCCAAACTCATTTATTAAGTTATTCAATGTTTCCATTTTCCTCTCCTTCCTTTAATATGTCCAGTAAGTGTCAAATTCTCAAAGTCTTCTTTCCTCATAATGCATCCCAGAAATTTCAACTGTCTCTGATTGTAAGTATAAGTTTCCTAGTTCCTATTTTTTTTAAACTTTCTTGTTGCTTACATGTTTTACCCATATTATTCTCAGTATATGTTTGGAGAGCCACATTTCTTTTGTTTCAAGTCTCTTGTTCATCTGTAAGGAAATTGTCCAGCATTCAGGAGAAATATGGCATAACAGTTCAGCATTCTTTCCTTTGTTTTTCATGAAATCTTATACTTAGCCATTTGGTGTAATTTCTACAAATGAAGAATATTCTTCCAAACTCAATACAACTACCTTCAAAAATTAGCCAAAATTAAATCATGTAAATCATCACTATCTGCTGCTTAAGCACATAGGCTGTATTAGATCAAAACTTTGATTTATAGAGGTTTTCTCCTTATTACTGTACAACTCAAATAAGGAATTAGTATAGGATTTTATTGAATTGTAAAAATAATTTAAAAAATTCAAGTACAGAATAAAGTACCACAAATAATAATTTTTGGGGGGAGACATATCTTTAAAACAGATTAATATAAACTCATAGAAACATTAAAATTTAGCCAATAAAAATGATAAAATAAGACATGTTTAGTCAAATGTTTATTGAATATTTTTTCTTGCTGAGAAAATTATGTTATAAAACTGCACTATATAAATGAGATTTAATCTTTTTCAAATAAAGAGACCTATTCAGTTTTTACATTTTATTTTTTTTACATTGATAATTTTCATTTATATTTATTCATTATTAGTGATTTAATGATTTAAAATTTATTTAATGCAATGTGGATAATGAATAAAAATTCAATAAAATGTTGATTTTTATTCATTAGCTCAAGCTACTAGATAAAGTCCTTTTCACAATGAGGGAATCAATTTGTTTAAATCCACATGTTTTAAAGCATAAAAGAGAAAACATTGCTTAAATCATTAACTCCATAAAGATTACTTTTTGTATTAGGAGGTGCTGAAAAGTCTTTACCTAACCAAGAACGGGTGGGGACTAATGTTTTGCCAGATTTGGTGATTTTTCATGTTGAAAACTTTTCAGCATCTCCTCCATGTTTTTGTAACATAGACAATGTATCTATATGTACTTACTTAACTAGTAGATTAACTAATTATATTGTCTGAATTTTGGTGTGTAGGTGTAATACATTCTCATCTTCAGAAAAAAGCTCCTCTATTTTTGTAGTGAGCTAAATTATGTATCAAGCATTTAAAAAAATCTTTATTTGTTGGTTTTATTCACTGTTTTTTACTTTATTTGTAGAATTTAATTGATATGTTCTCTATACAACTTTAATATTGCATGGATGCTTGTGCTTGTATATAAGCAAGATAAAATAATCTTTTATTTTAATACAGCAAAATTTTTTGAGTGGCATGTCTTAGAATGGCTGATTAATGTTGCTTATATATCTGGTATAATAAAGCCAATTGGCTGTGAAACACACTAACTTTAGTAGTGACCAGTAATTGATCAACTTTTTCTCATTGTGCTGGCAATAAGAGAAAACCTATCACAATTGATCAAGTTATTTTGGTATTCTTTTGAGATGCTCAGTAAAGATAAATGGTAGTTGTCTATTGATGCAGCAAAAATAAGTTAGATCAATAATATCCAGAGCATATCAGAAGAACTTGAGCACTATAACTATGGCTCATGTATTACACTGTAAGTCACCAATCTAAATGCTAATTGAAGTCCCTGTCTGAATTTTGTTAAATAGGTTGTTTTAATCATTGCATGTAATTTTCTTGGGCTAATTTTCTTTGTTATTTGTTCATAATGTAAACAGCAGATCATGAATTTGGAAACCTACATAGACGTGATAGAAAACTTAGAATCAGTGCAGAGTCAGGAGAAGATGGTTGATAAAAATAATGTTTTTTTTTTTAAAATGATAACTATTTGATTATTATATTGAAATTTATAAAATCATTTGTAACTAATTTATTTTTCATATCAACATATTTAAGATTTACAATCCTAAATTAATCAGCTTCTCAACAGTTGTCAAACAAATAAATACCATATATTTCCACATATAAGGCCTATATATAAGACGAAACCCCAAAATCTAGGAAACTTTTTGTGATTTTATCTGATATCCATAAGACAACTGAAAGCATAGACTAGACTATGCTACTAGTAGCAGTTAGACCTATCATGATTACAACAATTATAAAATAAAGCTGATGTTATTACAAATGTTTCGCTTATCCTTTATCAAAAGGAATAATATAAAGTATTAACATGAATCTTTATGAAAATAAGAAAAATTCTTACGATTCATATGAATGAAAAAACAAAAGTTGCATTCATGTGTGAAAACAAAATGGCATGTTCATATACCTGATATGCTAATAGTCATTTACAATTACCTAAATTACATCAACAAACTATCGCTTGTGCCATTATGATTGTTTGCATAATGACACCTAATGGCAATTGTTTTTCTATCTGATTCAGTCTGATCCTAACTTCAGTACTAATTGTTGTATAATCAATCCTCTCTTGAATTTTAAGTAAAAGTAGTTTTATTACATTTATAATTGTATTACAGAATTATAATATGAATTGTTTCAACTAGAAATATTTACATCAGCAGGTATCATACCGAGGCAGTTGGTAGCCTACTGCAATCCATGACTCAAATATACTAGCCTACTTACCAGTGCTGATACACCACAGGATTTAAGGTTCACTTTTTATAACAGTTGTATTAGACAACCCCCTATTTTGGGGGGTAATTTTTAAGATTTAAAGGTTACCTTATGCTCAAAAATATATGGTTATAAATTCAAGAGAAGTTATAGTTTTCATGTACCATGTCCTTTCATATCGGCAATTATGACTCAAAATTTTTTCTTTTGTTCTGAGTAACTTATGACCCTTTACCATCTATCTTTATCTCTGTTCTGTCATCCATTCACTCAAAAGCTCATTAAATTGCTTGCTGCTTTCACCTGCTTCTCTTTCTTTCAATAAATGAGTGTTAAATTCTCCATGTCTTCTATCCTCATTATGTGTCACAGAAATTTCAGCTGTTTCTTTCCGATTTGTTAGCAGCAATTTATAGTTTCTATTTTTATTAGAATTTCTCCATTGCTCACAAGTTCTGTCCAGGATATTTTCAGAATTTGCTGGTAGAATCACATTTCTGTTGCTTAAAAACTCTTCAACTGCCATAAAATAGATTACTTATTAGCACTTCAGCACTATGTTCTTTTAAAGACATTTTCTCTCTTAATACTTTGCCTTTATGAAGGCATCTTTTGCTATTTCTATGTGAATTGAGATTTCTGTGTCACATTTTCCATGTGAATCAAGCATTTCTATTATATCCTATCAAACATGTTTACTGATACTTGTTAATTACTGAAATGTGATATTGAATTACTAACTCATTGCTTTAAGTAAAGTAGAGTTGTGTCCCTTGCTGAGAAAAATGTGTTCAGGTACCTTATTAAACCAATTCTTAATACAGATTTATCTTGTACTGAGGGTTAAGAAAAATGCTGTCCTTCCCCTTGAGTTTTAATTTTTTTATAGACATTACAGTGATAAGATAATCGAGACTAATATCCCTTTGTTTTATGATTACCTCCCTTTGGAGAACTCTTTCGTTTGTAAAGGACTATAAATAGTCACTACGTTGGTATCAATTATTCTAAGTAGAACAAAGCTTCTTTTAGCCTACTCTTGCTCTCTTTTGTTATTACAATTACTTTACCTTTTTGATACAAAAAAGTTTTAAAGCAACTTTTTATTTATTACACATCTTGTATCATATTTATATATCACCTATGTATATATTTATCATTATCCTTAATAATCATATATTTATAAATTTTGTAGACATGTAACTCTAATTGTACTTTTACTTGAAATTAGAAAACAATTTTTTTAAAATCAGATAGGAGATAAAATTAAAAGAAAGCATTTTAAATTGTTTTATTTTTTAATTTTAAAATTGTTATACAAACCATTTGAAAAATCTTCAAAATATATCACATATTGCCTTAGATCTAATTAAAAAAACATTTTCAGAAGAAAAAATTGCAATTAGAATCTATTTTAAGAAGAAATCAATAATTTGAAATAAAGTTAAGTGAATAATTTTCTTGCTAAATGAGACCAATTTTTTCCTAAATTAATTTACAATGAATTTGCATGCTTAAGTATAATGAGAATAATGCAGTAAATTTTATTTTTGCAACAAATAAAAGAAATTTCCTTATTTAGCAGTCACTTTCTTTATTTTGCTAATAAAATTATGCATTACAACTATTTCTTTCATAAAATGGTTTCCTTTTGCTAAATTTACTTCTAATATGATATTAATTTCACATGGTTGCATGTTTGTACTGAATATTTAGCAAAACAAAATTTCCCAAATAAATTATTTTAAATTAGAGTTATTTGCAATGGCTAAATTATTAAAAGACTGATTAATTAAAAAAAGACAATGCTTGTAGGTATTATTCTAAATATATTGGTTTCAAGTCTATATATATGGATTTTTAGTTAAATCAAGCATCTATCAATCAATTATAATATCAATGTGAAAAAATCTGTAAAAAGTAGAACATTGAATTGGTTAAAATTTAGTCACAAACAGGTTAATAGCATTAAAGAGTTTGAATAAATTTTAACAGTACTAATAAATGGACAGTAACCACTTACATAAGGTCAAAAATAATAGTTTGTCGGTGGGGTAGTCACTATCAAATGTACTTACTATTATACACATACATATATACTGAATCCTTTGTATGTTGAAACAACAATGTTGCCTTACAATTATTTCTATTGCCTTCTTTGGTTGGATAGGAATCCACCATTTCCAAACTAGAAACATCAATTGAATTACCTAGTCTCCAATAATGTTCATTTGAGAGACTGTTAAAGTTCCTGATCTTTTTGTGAATGATATCAATGTTAACTTGCTGTTTTCAAAAAAGTTGATCTGCAATAGAGAAATAAATAAGCATATCGATTCAAAAACATTAACACAATCAAGTTTTAAAATTTATCAACATCTGAATAGGGATAACTGCATATCATACAGAACTGTGAGATGCAAATACATATTGCTAAAATAAATTCAAACCAGCAGTACCAATTTTGCAAACATTCTAAATCTTTTAATTCTACAGGAGCTTTCTGTCCACCCACACATCTGCAGTTGAAAAAAAAACTAGTGAGAACATAAATCCAATGTGCTTGCAATACCTAGAAGATAGAAAGAGATATTTCTCCTAGTTTATTGGACCTGGAGTTAAGTCAAAACACATGTGAAAACAAAGATCAAATAACAGATATTTGCCGTGTATCTTCCTACATTGCAAGAATAAAAATATGAACTTACCTTTCGTTTTCTGAATTTTGAATCATATTTAGTATCTTGAACTAATCGAATGAGAAAATCAGGCAGTAGAGCAATGATGGTGAGAATGAGAGTTGCAAGCCATACAGAGGCACTGGACAGTATAGTGAAGACTACCATGTATAAGTAATCACCGTCTAGTATGTTACCCCTAAGAGAAAAAAACAGAAACAAGTCAGAAATAATTAAAGCATTACTACACTTCTGTCTATATTTCTGAGATGAGCTATTGTAACTATTTACAATATTTACATTGATGAGACTGTTGTCCTCATCTTTTCATGACATTTCAGCTGTCTTCTTCTGGTGATATATTCTGGAATTTCAAACAAAATATGACAATAAAGATGAGGACAATAGTCCAAATAATGTAAATAATGTAAATAGTTATTAAACTTTTATTTTAAATTATCAGCATATTTGTTAAATGATCATCGTTTGTAAAAAATAGCATTATTCTTTAAATCTTAGTAAATATATTAAATATGGCAAATTATTGAATCTCTTAACTTGCCTATTTCTAAATCAGTCTTGGAAAGCTTTGGCTCAAAGAGGATCAATCTCACCAGACATAATTGAAAGTCTCATTACTTGAAATTAATTGAAAGTTTCATAATTGGAAGTCTCATTATTCCAATAAATATGCAACAGTCTACAGTTTCAACTTCAAACTATTTTGCAAGCATGTTTATTACAATTATTTCACATTTATTCTACAAAAATATCAAGTATTTAAAGAAATGTAATTTGGTCACAAGTTTAATAATAATCTAAGAATAATAGATTCTAACTAATAATAATTAAATACCAATTTATCTTTATGGCTACTCACCATATGAAGTTATTGTAGAACAATACTTGAGCAAAGAAAAAGATAATAGTGAGCAAGAAAGCTAACACTATAAATATGGACCAAGAATAAACCTCAAGAGCAAGCTGCAAAGAATAAAAGAAGTAATGTGTAATTAAATATGAAGGCATTGAAAACAAAAAGAAGACAATAGAGAATAGAAATTTCTAGCAAAGAGTACATATTTATATAATACTAGCTTAAAAGCAGCCCTATTGGAGGGCTCTTGATTGGGTCTTCATCACAATAGGCAAGGAGGAGTTGGCATCAATAAACTAGAGAAGAACTCAAAATTGATCGCTGCTTTTAAGTATTGCATTACTATTTAAGCTTGCCTTTTAAAAGTTCAATGATAATTCTTTTGCCACAACTTAAGTTAAAGACAGTTTGATGTACATAGGTCCTTACTTTCTGTACAAACAATTATTTGTTTCTAAGTTATAAAAATTGTTAATGTAGAAAAAAATTTGTCACAAAAAATAATCATGTGCAAAAAATCACCAAAAAACGTGAATGTAATGAAAACTTGGAAATCCAAAGTTTCAGGATTGTGGGTCTAGATCCGGCCTGGAATGTTTTTAATTTGTTCATTAAGTCAGCCTGATTCCAAAATGGTATAATATGTTGGATTAAAGCCTCTAGGAGTAAAGGTGAAAAAGTGTGGCACAATGACACGCTAACATTCACATTTATTATATAGTAGAAGAAGAAGAAGAAGAAGAGCTATTAAAAGTTAGAGAGTTGTGTCCCTTTAATTAAAAAAGTGTGATACATTGATATTGGCATTTATTATATAGATGTACAGTGGAGATCTTATTGTTATGCAGCTTTTATCAATATCTTAGTCTATATTCAATAAAGTTTTCTCAGTTTCCTTCACTTTCAGTAACCACTTACATCTTAGTGGGCTTTATCACCTTGTTTGGGGGTAAAAAAAATATATTTTAAAGCATTGGAAGGATTTTTTAATTCAACATTATTTCTTCTTATTAAAAATGTTATATTTAGTGGGGGAATATGTTTAAATAGATATTCCTGTTTATTTATTCATTTTTTAAAGTGAAATTAATGTCTATCAGAAATCATACTAAAAGAAATTTCAAAAGGTACATTCTCTGTTGTAGGAATTCATAATCTCTAGGTTGGTAGGCATTAATTTCACAGTTTAAAAGAAAGATACACACTTAATATAACATTTACAGTAATAAGTATAACAAGCAGTATGGACATAGGTATGAACACTGAATAGCAACAGTCAGCATAAATAATCCTCGAGATTGTACTTAAGCATGAACCAGGCTATTGATATCTAGTGTTGATACATATGGTTCACAGTCCTTTAATATTGAGCACTTTTTTCACTTTTTTTATATATATATAGATATATATATATATATATATATATATATATATATAAAATTTAGTACATTTAAGCACCAATTGTTCCTTCAAATATGCCATATGAAAGAGTATAAACATTTTGCGTCTATTGAGTTTGCCATATAGATATATATATATATTAAAGAAATACCAAAATCATTGGTAGAACCAATGGACAACTTGCCTTAAACAATTTAAAATATTGAACAAGGAAAGCAATAAGAAGAAAGAGGAAAAAAAGAAAAGAAAGAGAAAAGAAAGAAAAAAGAAATGAAAAAGAGAAAAGAGAAAGAAGAAAAGAAAAAGAAAAGAAAAAGAAAAAAAGAAACAAAGAAGAAAAGAAGAAAAGAAAAAAGAAGAAAAAAAAAAGGAAAAGAAAAGCCTAATGATAAACACCTATCTACTCAGTATAGTCCTCAATACCTAGATTACCAAGACAGATAAAAAAAAAATGCTTGACAATGTTAATTTCTGTGAAAGTATGGCCTTAGTCATAGCACAAGTTTCCAAGTAGGAAACATTTCAATCCAACATGTTTCACTTTTCTGAAAACTTTGTCAGAAATCAAGAAATGAAAAAGTAAAGAGACAGAGTACTGATATGTTAAGATTTTTGGTTAGTTCTTATTTGTCAGATATGTTTCACGTAAATAGTAGATAATATATAAATATGTGTGAGAAATATTTTGGATGTTAAAATGTGCAATAGTGTAAGGGTGTGTATGCAAAAAAATTGTGTGTCTAGGTTTATGTTGGACAGTAACATTAATTCATGTAAGTGCATAAGTGTGTTGTGGAATAGAGAGTACACCCTTGGTGCCTCTATGAACTCGTCCAATATGAGGTCAAGAGTAGTTGTATTGGAGTCAGTCTTCATAATAACTATACAGACGTTACAGCAATAGCCTAAGTATTACATATAGAGAATACTTTAATGAATTACATTATACTAAGTATGAGTGTGTGTTATAACAATAATCTTTCCATAAGGAAGTTATAATAGTTAACAACTCGGATCTCTAAATCTAGCAAATATAGATAAAAAATCAAAAACTTTATAACTGGAGTTATAATAGTTGTTGATGAGGATACTTGAACACAAGTAAATGATAAAATAGTAAAATTATAAGTGAAGTTATAATATTTGGTGATGAGGAATGCGAACACAAGTGCTGGATAAAATTGCAACACTATAACTGGAGTTATAATAGTTGGTAATGAAGAACTTGAACCCAAGCACAGTATAACAAGTACCACATTATAACTGGAGTTATAATAGTGGGTGATCAAATTTTCATAACTCATATGTGTGTAATAGTAGTTACAAGAATTTCAACTATGCTACTAAAAAATTTTTTTGTGGTTATGGAGAAAAATTTGGCTTCAATAGTTGAAATTCAACAACAACAGAAGCAACAGCAACAAAATATACAACAGTTGCTACAGTTGCAAAAACAACAATGAGACTTGTTGGAAGTGGTTTTGAAGAAAGATACTTCAACATCTCTGATACCAGACATGGTGCAAAACACTGTATCAGAATTTGTATACAATAATGATGACAGACTGACTTTTGCTGTATATTTTCACAGACATGAAGAAGCATTTAGTCTGGAATGCAGTGGAAAAGATAAAAAAAACAGGTTGTTAAGGAAAAATAGTTCCAATAAAGTACAAAAAGTACTGCAATTATGTTTTACTGAGAAAACCAGGTGAAATAGGGTTTGAAAACACAATACCCATTCTGACAAAATTTTTTAGTGACAAGTGCTCTCTGTTCCATGCTTGTTGGAGGTGCATGAATTTAACCAAAAAATAGGATGAATATTTTGTCACATATGCTGGTTCCATCAATGGAGAACATGAAGAATATAAACTAAAGGAAATAACTCCAGATGTGTTCAAGAGATTCATTTTCATGCATGGTCTAATCTAACAGTGGAAAAAGAAGTATGAATGAAAATTTTAGCAAAGATTGAACATAATAATAATGTAACCTTACAGGAAATAGTGGACGATTGTCAAACAATGCTAAATCTGAAGCATGATGCTAAAAACTTCACAATAAAAAATGTCCATTGGTAAAAGCTAAGGAAAATGCACAAAAAGGAATATAAAACTTTGTTTCAGATGTGGAAAATTATATCTTCGGAAAGACTGTCCATGGAAAAATGCTGAATGCTATAACTATGGTAAAAAAAGGACATATAAAATCACACTGCAGAACTAAACCAAGAAAAAATTTTTGCAGGAAGAAATTAATATACAATATTGCGACAGAAAAAAATATGCCCATGAAATAAAAGAAAATTTGTTAACATGCAAATCAATAATGTGGGAGTAAAAATGTTACTAGATACTGGTAGTAACATTTCAATAGTATATGAAACCACATAGAAAGAAATTGGAAAACCTTTATTAAAAAGGACTTACAAATTTGCAACTTCAATTTCTGGAGAGAAATTATTTTTTGGGGGGGGGGAGAGAATTAACATGTGTTGTTTATTTTTGAAATAATCAGGTAAAAACAAAAACTTGCATTCTAAGAAATGCGACAACTCTATTTGGTATGGACCGGGTAGAACTATTCAAACTGTGGGATTTGCCAATAAATGCTCATTTTGAAAATGTAAGCGAACAAGCAACAAATTTAAAAGTCACATCAAAAAACTTAAGGAAGAATTAAAAAAATATTTTCCTGATGTTCTGTCTAATGAACTAGGTCAGTGTTCAAGTACAAGGTCAATTCTCAAGTAAAAAAGGTTTGATGCCAGTATTTAAATTGAAACGGAGCATAGAACAAGTAAATGAAGAGTTGGACAGACTAGAAAGAATTGGTTTATTGCAGAAAGTAAACCATTTGAAATGGCCTGCATCAGCAGTGTACATAAAATAAAGAAATGACAAAATTCGTGTTTGTGTGAATTTCTCAACTGGATTAAATACTTGAAACACACAATTACCCATTACTAAGTCTAGAAGAAATTTTTTTGAAGTTGAATGGTGGAAAAATATTTACAAAGCTGGATCTTTCTGAATCATATTTACAAATTTAGATTAAAAATCAATGTTCTGAATTAACGAACATAAATATGCACAGAGGATTATACAAGTTTAATCAACTTCCTTTTGGTATAAAGGTGACACCAGTTATTTTTCAAGTCATGGATACCATGCTGGCAGATTGTGATTTCGCAGTGGCATCTCTGGATGATATTTTGATCAAGAGTGTATTGAAAGAAGAACATATTGAGCATATTAAAACAATTATGCAAAAACTAAGAAAGTACATATTCAAGCTTAGTGAAGAAAAATGTAGATTGTTTTTGCCAAAAATAAAATACCAGGATCAAATTATTGAGAAAACTGATAAGAAACCAGATCTGTTGAGGGCAAATGCAATTAGAAATATGCCTATACCAACAAATGTAATTTTTTAGGACTGGCTTATTATTATCAAATTTATGTACATAATATAAATAATTTGACAGCTCTACTTAACAATCTACTGAAAAAATGAGTAAAGTGGAAATGGGATCATAAATATCAAAAAGCGGTTGATGAGATAAAAAAAAAGTCTTACGTCTGATTTAACATTAGCACACTATGATTCAAAAGCAAAAATGATAGTAGCATCTTATGCTAGTGATTATGGTGTTGGAGTGATGATTTTACACAAATAGGATGGTGGTAAAATGAAAGCTTTTGCTCATGCTTCACGCTTGCTTCTACTGGAAGAGAGGAATTACAGCCAGATAGAGAAAGAAGCTCTAGCAATCATATTTGCTATAAAAAATTCGATAAATTTATTCATGGAAAAAATTTCACATTGCAAACAGACCATAAACTGTTAGCGATATATAGTTCAAAGAAAGGTATACATACCCATACAGCTAACAGATTACAGTGCTGGGGTACCATCCTATTAAATTATAATTTTACGATAGAGTACCAATCATCTAAAAAATTAGGACATGTGGATGGATTATCGAGGTTAATACCTAAAAATGCAGAACCATTGGTGGACATGGTCATAGCAGCACTAAAAACAAGATGGAAATTAAAAACATTCTGTGCAATGTAGTATGGGAATTACCAGTTACACTGAATGAAATTAAAGAAAAAGCAGGAAAGGACATCTTTATTGCTAAAATAAAGAAGCAATTAAAAGAAACTAAAAAATAGAATCAAGAACTTAACATGTACTCAATATGCAATGATGTTGTAATGTAAGGACAAAGAATTGTAATACCGTGTGTGTTGCGGATACATATATTAAAGGATTTTCATTCTGGACATCCTAGCATTTCAAGAATGAAATTTCTCATGAGAAGTTTAGTATATTGGACTGGAATGGACCAAGATACCATACATATAGAGCATGTAGAGGTTGTGCTCTAGTAGCAAAACTACCTATCACAAAGATAGAATATTAACCAAAGACAAACATTCCATGGTCAAGAGTGCATGTATTTTTCAGGTCCTATGGATGGAACATATTATCTAGTGGTAGTTGGTAGTTTTATGAAATGGCCGGAAATTTACAAGGGCAAAAATCCTACATCCTCAGTGACAGTGAATTTCTTGCATGAACTGTTTGCAAGACATGGCATAACAGATACCATAGTATTGGATGATGGAACATAATTCACTGGAAAAGAATTTCAAGACTTGCAAGTTGTTCTCTATAGAACATTAATACAATCCCACCATATCACCCAAGGTCTAACGGAAAAGCAGAATGGTCTGTGGGAACATTCAAAAGAGTGTTGAAAAAAGCAAGTCTGGACAAATTAAATGAGGAGGCACTTCAAAATTTTTTGAGAGTGTATTGGTTAACACCTAACCCCAACATACCATCAAGCATGTTGCCAGTAGAATTAATGTTTGTCAGAAGGGTAAAATCAGTGTTCGACAAGTTATTGCCAAGTCAAAAATCCCAAAGGGTTTATAAAAGTGACACCAACATTTTCAAGGTAGGCTATAAAGTATTCATTAGAGCATACAAGGATGGAAAGGAAATATGGGAAGACAGCATAATAGCAGCTAGAATCAGAAAATTGGTCAAGATGGTGAAAGAAAAAAAATCCAAAATAAAAGGCACCAAAATCAGCTGAAGAAAAGATTACCTAATGAAAGACCTGAAGGATCAGTTAAAATGGTGTATGACATTTTTGATGCACTAGTACTAAAACAAATCATGAAATCAACAAGGACAAGTTCAAAGAAAAGAAAATGTACAGAAGAACTAAAAGTGGATCCAAGATGGAAATGCTACAAAGTAAAATATGTTGGTGAACTCTCCAGAAAGAGGAGGGGTAGATACTAATGCAAAATAAAAATAAAATAGTAATCTCAAAAGTGTGGGTATTGTGGAGTAAAGTGTACACCCCCTGGTGACTATGAACTCGTCCAATATTATAAAGAGTTCTATGGTATGAGGTTGAAGAAGTAGTCATTTTGGAGTCAGTCTTCATCTTAACTATACAGTCATATAGTAATAACCTAAGCATAATGTATAGAGAATATTTTAACAAATTACGTTATACCATGTATGAGTGTGTATTATAACAATAACCTTTCCATAAGGAAGTGATAATAAAGATAAATGCTCTGTCTCTTTGCTTTTTTCATTTCTATCTCGATCTGTGATGAAGCTTTAATGAAAGTGAAACATGGTGGATTGAGATATGTTTCCTACTTGTCCTTCATTTTATCATCATCTCAAATTCTTATCTACATTAGATCTTCAACTTATATATATATATATATATATATATATATATTGTTATGAACACCCACCTAAATTTATTATAAAAACTATACCATTGCTTATATTTTAGAAGCATTCTAAAATAAAGAGCCCAGTACTTGCAGAAAACAGAAAGATAGTAAACCCAAAGACATAGGTAGACTTAGTTGTGACAAAGATTAACCAGAATGTACCCTTTCTTTATCTTTTGGTCAATGTGTTGACAGCATAATTTACACGGATAGATTTCAGAAAGGAAAAGTTGAAACACTTTAAACTAAACTTTCTGTGATCTCGCAGATGAGAGAAGTGGTCAATGACCTCATTTTACCCACAATGGGAAAAAGTTTGTATTTGAAAATTGATCACATGACAACAAAAAAAAAAAGAAACAAATAGTGAAATGAAATAGTTAGTTTTGTCCAGGCTTTAGGGCCGGATGAACGTGTTTGCAAAAATATGAGAAAGAGAATTCATCTTTGAAAAGAACAGATGGACCCGTTTGCTATGAATGCAAAAGTTTTGATTGGCTATGCAGAAAATTCCATTTTTGAACCTCGAACAGACTAAACGTAAGTGCATGGAATGTGAAAGAAATGTTTGAATCCTGGGAAATCAACTATGACGTACGTGGAATTCTGCTACATTGGGATGAAAGAGAGATAGAAGACAGCTTCGATTTATCCGTCACCCAAGTCCCAAGACCAGACGCTTATAGAAAAAGAAAAGAAGAAAGTAAGAAAAGTTCTCAAAAAGAGATACTTATGGGAAAAGGAAAGAAAGGAAGAAAAGATCTCAAAGGAGAATGCTGCCACACCAAGACGACGGAGAGAGAGAGAGAAAGAAAGCAGTTCCAACTTAATCGTCATCCAAGCCCCTAAACAAAGGATGAAAGAGAAAAGAAAGAAAGTAAGAAAAGACCACCACAAACGAGAATGCTGCTACACCGAGATGAAAGAAAGAAAGCAGTTTCAATTTAATAAGTCACCCAAGCCCCTAGACAGGACGAAAAGAGAGGAAGTAAGAAAAGACCTCAAGGGGAGATGCTTATAAAAAGAAATAGGAAAGGAAAATGAAAAGGAAAGAGATTAAAAAAAAATAGAAGTAGATATGAGAGACATTAGTGGAAAAGAACTTTTATTATGAGATAAGTTTGTTGTTTTTCTTGTGCTTCGTTTTTGTTTGAATGTACTTTTTATGTTTGTACCTTCATGCAAGTTTAGCATGAGATCCTTTTTATTACATGTTTCTTGTCTTAAAATTTTGATGCTTTGTAAATTCATGCATGTACGGCATAAGGCCATATGTTGATGTGTGTTTTACCTTTCTTACAGGATGTTCACCTCCCACTATTTTGTCCATAATGTTTAAATGTTTATTCTTGACACATTGTCATTTTTGTTTTGCCTGCCTTTTTATTTTTCCCATGTTTTTATGTTTGTTAATAAATTCATATTCCTTGTCTCCATCATTGTTTGCCACCTATCATGTTTGTTGCTTAATTGATTCTTCTTGGCTGTGTCTGATTAATCGGAAAGAGACCCTTGGGAAAGGAATATATTTTACAAAAATTGAGTAAATGTAAAAAAAAAAATAACACAGGTTACAATCCTCCTCTACCTCCACTATCGATAGGGTTGGAGGACGGGGGAGGGTCGTAAGAATATAAATACACAGTCACACAGACACAAACACCACACAGAGGTTCCTCAACTAACAACACAGTTACATTCCTATGATGCATCATAACTTGATTTTCCATGTAAGTTAGAATATACTCATGATTTTCTGTGAATAAGCACTTATGTCACTTGCCTATGCCAACACAATAGTACAGTAATAATCTAGGGCATAACACATTTCTGTGATATAAGCTGTCCTCTTTTTATAAGTGCTATTACTATGCTACTGAATAATCTATGATTTAATATTTATGTGTATTTTTTAATTTAGGCCTCATTTACAAAATATGCTATATGCTTAATCTGGCTGTGTAGTAAATGTATTTTCAAATATGTTAAAAACTATTTAAAAAAAAAGAATGGAAACATTTTTTTCATATGATAACATTTAAATATTGCCAATATCATATTCTACCTACCTTGGCATTGACTGTTATCACACAAACTAAACAAACAATAAAACCAAAACCCCAATTTCCATATTGCTGCAACATACAAATTATAAAGAAATATTAATGTTGGGTATTCAGAAGTACTTAGGTTTTACAATGTTTCATATTACAATTCTTTAAATTTTAACAATAAGTTCTTAATGATTCAAGAAAAAAAATAACAATGAAAAGAAGATATGCATAAAATGTAGTATTTTCATATAATTATCTATATTCCAAAAAGAAAATATTATAGTTAATAGGGAAGTTAAATAAATAGGATGTGCACATAGTGACTCAGAAATAGAAAGTGACATGCTTCAAAATTCCAGCTGTATTTGTTACATACAACTTTGCACAAATACCCTTCGGAACATTATGAATCCATTTCTTCTCCTGCTCCAGTTATAGATTAAATAGACTTGATTGATAACCAGTCTAGGAAAAGGAAAACTCTGAATTCAAAATCAGCTTGAAAAAGGATAGGCTATCTAGTGAGGAGGGTAGCTTGACACTCAACAGGAATAAAAACAGGTCCTGTCAAAGAGCAGATGAACCTTCTTGTAGAGTCAACGGCCATCTAGCACAATGGAGTAGACTGGGCTCCATAGCTATGGATGAAGCTAGTGCAGTGATAGTACAGCATCATTGAGCAACAGGCTTTCTAGACTGAAGTCAATGGCCAGGTTTACTTTGATGGAATGAATGGCCATGTGTCCATGACCAGGGTGAGCCATCAAGTTTGAGATGGATGCCAGCAGGTCTACCTACCCAAGACATGATATGCATGGATGGATACCTTTCTGGCTTTCAACCAAATATGTGAAGGGTAGTGTTGAGACTGATAAGAATAAAGTTCCAGTAATTATCTAAGTTATACTTTAAAAATATTAAATAGAATATTGGTTTAAAAAAACAATAAAGGTTGAATTTTTACCTGAGCATTATCAAATAATGATGCACCATCTCCATATAAGTAATACATACCAAAGAAAAACACAAGTGAATGCCATAAACCTGCAATTATTTTAAGAATTTAGAAGAACATCTATAGAATAAATTTTAAATTCAATAACATTCTTATATTGACATAGGAACATCAACAAGCATTATTGATGAAAAAAGCATATTTTGCACAACAAATATTTATTTTTAACATAATCAATTTTCATATCAATGTACTTAATCCAACACTTATCCATTAATCACATAAATTGAACATTAGGCAGTAAAAATAGCAGATCAAAATTCAGTTTTACCAGGTTATAGAATATTTTGATTTTTTATCAACAAAAATTTCAAGTTATTTTTGCTTAAAGCAGGTAATTGGCCTTAATGTTGAATAATATGAAAAAAAAACAAAATTTTTATTTCTGAAAGAAAAGAAAACAGTAAAAATATTCAATGGACTCTCAATATCTACTTTTGGTGTTAAATTAATACTTCATATTAGGGAATAAAATAAATGCAGGTAATTTCTGTTTATATCATTGCCCTTATCTGTTTAAAAATTTCTTATTTGAGGGGTTTTATTTTTATTTTTAGTTTGATATATTTAGAGAAATTTTGTCTTTTATCTTTTCAAAGACTCTTAACTACTCAAAGACTAAAATATTTTAGGGTAATATCAGGTTAAAAATATTCCCTCTCCAGAAGAAACACTTCTTTTATTGCTTACATCCCCACATACAAATTATCCTGTAACATTATCCAATTCCCTATCAGAGTAAGAAGACTCCAGTACAAATAAATCTTTTGTAAAATATCTTGTCAGTTTTTCTGAAGTAGTTAATATTTCAATAAAAATAAACTTTGGAGGACAGTTTGACATAGACCTCTATGTGATATGCAATACGTTACAAGAAAAAATATCGAGCAGGATGCAAATGCTAAAGTTTTGTCTGAGATTCATTTATATTAAGCATATTCAACATGAACAAGTAAAAAAATGGGACCGCATATTTACTAGAGATAATTTTAAAAATTTTACAATACAAAGCCATTTTTAATTTTAGCCACAAATTAATGAACCTGTTGAGAAAGTGCTCCCAATCCCCAAAAGGAACAGAGACTGGTCAGTTCAAGGAAAATAAAAAGCAATAACACCTACCTTAAGTTGCAAAATAGATTGCTGTTTTCCATGACATATAACAGTCTGAAAACTTGGTAACATGGAAGGTAATTTTTAAAAAAGAGAAATAGATTTCCTCTACTTTTATATAATTTCAGGGATCACATGTTAACCCTGTCATGTGACCAATGTATCTATAAAAGGTTTGCAAAGATAATAACAAACCTTTTGTTTAGTAAGGATTTCAACAACACAAGGTAAGTTCACTGCACCTTTCCTGCCTGACCAACAGTCAATTTCTCCACAAAACTTAATGGATGGTAGAATTGGAAAGTATATTCACTTGAGTCTTGCTCTATTTATTTTCAATTCAGTAGAAAACTATCCAATTTATAATAAAATATGTTATTATAATGGAAAAAGATTTGGAATTTTTTTTTACTTTTCTCTTCACATGAATTTTATCAATTCATATCGATAAAGAAATGTTTCATTGAGAACTTTATGCAGTCAATGTGAGTTTTCATTAAAGGGATAAGACTTTTGTTATAATATCAGATAAATTTAACACTGAATTAAGAAATTTTCCTAAAAATCAATAAAATATTGATTTAGCAAGAAGATATGCTCCCAATAGAATAAAAAGTAATATTTCAATAATAATCAATGACAAGTTGATAAAGTAAAGAGAATTCAAAAGTAGAGAAAAACAACAGAAAATGCATAAAGGACAAAATGAATGTCCAGTAACTCCACAGTAAGGTATTTTATATTAGACACAAAAGCTTTGGTATGAAGACAAGTAAACATTGCTTAAAAAACAACATTAGAGAAATATGTTTTTACGAAAACAATAGAATGAAAATAAGCAGTAAATATATATCTATGCATCTCTTTATTTGTCAAATGTGAACTGAGTAGACATTCCTAAACTGTTTGCTCATGTCACTAAAAATTGGGTTTCTCTTGAATATTAATTTTACGTTTACATGCCTGTTATAAAGCCTATGTGGCTATAATTAAAAAAAGTAATTTCTTCACAATACACACATACATATTATATATAGATATATATGAATAAAAAGAAAATACATCTATATTACATAAAAATATTAATAAGCAAAAACAAAAATTCCTAGAAGCCATTTCTGTAAAAGAATTAAAGCTCCAAATAAATAGTCAACTATGAGTATAGTAATAAAGTTCTTAAATGCTTGTAGCAGCAAACAATTTATATATATATATATATATATATATATATATATGTGTGTGTGTGTGTGTGTGATAATAAATAAATAAATAAAAAGTTACCTCCCTTATACTGTCGAAAAAAATACATGAATTTTGAATTTTGAAATCTATAATGCTGCAATAGCTCCAGCTATATGGAGTGAAATGTGTTTTTATTTATTTATGAAGGGAGTTAAAAGCAGAATTAAATAAGCAATCGGGAGAAGAACTAATGTTATAATGGAGTATAAAATCTTTGCACTAATCAAACTTACCTAAAGTATTCCACTTTAGAAAATTTGCAGCTGATAATTTTTCATTTTTTATAAATTTTCTGAAATAAAACAAATGCAAGAATTATTGTTAGAATAATCAAATGTATGCTTTTATATCATTTCTTAATTTAACAAGGTCTGGACATGTGAGCAAGTGGTTAAAATGTCCCCTTTCCAACCATGAAATCCAGGTTCAAATCTCACCATAGTTGATTTATCAGGGAGGTGACTTCCTGATATTATCAGAGCCTGGGGAGGAGGATCCCAGTGTACAGTTGGAAAGTGCTTTCAAATGATACCATGGTTTCATCCAAGCCTTGTGAGTGAAATTAGGTAGATGGAACTGTTTAGAAGTCATCAGTGGTTGCAGAAGTTACAAGTCATTATGACTGAGGATTTCAGCTTCCTAGCCTTGTTCAAACTGTTGATCACAGCAGATGATACATTCTTTCCCAGTAATTAATGTTCACTCAGTATAGTTGTTGTTTAAATCACAGGTGAGATCTGTGATTGTTGAACAAACACAAATATGAACATGAATCTGCAAGTGGGATTAACTAGGTGCTGAGAAGATGGATATGCTTAGAAAGGTGTAGCCAGTTATTAATTTAACAGGATCTACTCCCTCAAAAGTGGGTGGAGTGATTCCCAGAGGGTTTATCTACAAAACTCTGTACTCGAGATGCTGAAGGTAACATCAATCAACTAAATGACAAACCTTTTACTTGTATTAATTCTCTCTCAATCTGTCTCTTTTTCTCTCTCTCTACATACATATATATGTATATATATATATATATATATATATATATATATATATATAGATAGATAGATAGATAGATAGATATAATAAGTAAAGAAAATTCTTGAAAATCCATTTTGGTTATAATCTATTTCATGAATATATTTAAATATTCATCTCCTCTCTTTTAGAAATGAAGTATCCTGTATACAAATTTTTAATTCTGACCTTATATTTTCTCACCCTCTGCTTTAACATTCAGAAAAGAGGTAACACTTTGTTTCTAAATTTTCTTAAAAATCATTTAATTACCAGTTATTTACTATTACCTGAAGTACAATCAAAGTATTGAAACATGAAAGCTTTTGTGTAGCAATTTCAATGTTTTATCTCTTATAATAAAAATAATAATTAATATATGTATATACACAAACACATATACATACACAGGTTTGAACCCAGCTGGAGATACCTGTGCAGGCTAATAGAAGTAATACACACTGAAATAAAAAAGGGGCATCTATTTCAAATATGAACACTTATTAAAAATAACATTACTGAAGTTATATTTAAATCTACTGAAATCATGTTGTTTGTGTACAGAAAGTCACATCTCCATCAGGTTATCTATTTGCATACTGGTCCGGTCTCCTAGGGAGGAGTCTGAGGCCAGTCTGTCCCTGACTACTGAGAGTGCCTCCTCCATGGCTACTTTGATGAACAAACTCACCACGTCCAGGCTCACCATCTGGTTGGTTTGGATGGGAGAATCCTTGATTATTTCCACGAAGTAAGCAGAGTTCTGGAAATATGATGGTGACTTTCCGATTAATGGGTTGATTATATCTACTAGGAAGCAACTCAGAGGGTGGCACATAGAGCCTTGGCATCTAACAATCAACCTGAGCGGAATACTGTCTTTGTGAATCTTTGGGAGACTCTATATATGAGGTAGCTTGTGACAATTGTCTGTATGTCTTAGGTGCAAAGTGGTCCTTGTTCCTGATTAGGATCTGTGACAGTTTGCATTCTGTTTTCATTGTAGGGTCTTTCTTTATTTTACTGTAGCTAGCATTCACAATGAGGTCTTCTAGTTTTTTGTATATGCTGTTTTGTCCATTACTACAGTTGTATTGCCTTTGTCAACTGGTAGTATGATGATATTTTCATTTCTCTGTAGGGTTCTGATTGCCAGCCTCTCCAGTTTTGTGATGTTTGATTTGGGCAGCTTAGTTTTCGCCAGTGTCTGTCTCACTTTCCATCTTAGTTCATCCAGCTGAGCCTGAAGGAAGTTCAAGGCTATTTCCTCGATTTGAGTAATGATGTCCAAGTATGGTATCCACCTGATGATTGTGATGAAGTTGAGACCATTGTTTAACACTGACTTAAAAATCAAAGCTGGTGTTGACTGATGTTGACTACTGCCTGTACTGGTTGGTGATGGACCTTGCGTATCACCTTCTGATCTTTCAAACTACTTAATTTTTGTACTTGGCAGGCTTTGAATGCATCAAATTCATGTCTGAAGGATTTATCCAGGCTGTGAGGGATCCTCTTCCAGTCTTCTTCATCAGTCATTCTGTTTAAGAAGGCCTCAAGCCTCTGGGAGATATTAGATTGTAGTTTCTGTTTTATCCAATGGTTATACAGGATTCTTTCTCGGACAAGGGTGTGTCCCAATTTCTCTGTGAAAAAAAAGAAACTCTCCTTGAATTGATGGGGAGTCTTGGTGTTTAGCCTGTTCCAGATGTCTGAATTTTTGGGACTTTATAAACCTAGTGTCTCAGCAATCATTTTTTTTTACCAGTGCTCATATTGCAATCTTTTGTTATCATTATTTTATGTTTTTTACCAGAGCTTATATTGCAAATTTTTGTTGTTATTCATTGCTTTTCTCTAGTACTACTTATTACTGGTTCCCATATTATATTCATTTCTATTCTTGGTCAACTCAGGAGATTTTTGTGGCCTAGCATTTTTGTAGAACAAGAACAATCTACCCCAGTGGATGAAATAAAGGGTTCAGTTTGAAATTCTAATCACCTGAAGAAGGCTGTGATTGAACAACAGCCAAAACATTGTGAATATGGCAATGAAGATGAGGATAACAGTCTAAATAATGTAAATAATGCAAGCTTGAACACTTTCCACATATCTGTAATAATGTCAAATCAGAAACAAATAATTTACTTATCTTGCTGAATGTAATAATCTTAAAAGTTTTAAAGCCCCATTTTACAAGGAAACAGATGTCTAGATGTACATAAAGAAACAGATGTACAGAATCATTGTTTTGTTGGCTGGATTTAGGTATTATTGGTGAAGTACCATCCAGAATACAAAATCTTTACAATTAGTGGTATCATTTGGTATCATCATTTAAGTATTAATTAATGTACTTAATTCATCAATTGATGTTTCTGCTGCATTTGTATTCACATTTCTTGACCAGTCTTTGTATGTCACATATGTGCACACTGTTGTCGCATCTCGATTGATGATCATTTATGTTAAGTACTTTAGTTGATACTAAAGCTTGTCTGTGGATGTCTCAATGTGTCCAATAACCAGGTTAGGAGAGTGTTTTACTTTGTAAAATATTACTTTGCAGTTTGTATTTTAATGATATCAGTAACATTTAGTATTCTTGCATAGGATAAGTAATCTGGTATGACCTTATGTTTGACTTCTAATTGTTGGTATTATATGCCAATGTCTTGATTATTTAAGTACTTTTGATACAGATTCAACTTGCCCATTACTGTGTGGATGTGAAAGATGTATGTTGAATGTTCTATACTTTAAGAGAAATAGCAAATTTATTTATGAATAGAATGTATGTTTATCATTCATAAAATAAGTGCTCCAGCAAAATGTGGGCTTAAGTCTTTTAATTATATTAAGAAATTCAGTCACATCAATACAATTTAAATAAAATTCAATCACTATAAAACTATTCCTTGGTTTTCATTGCAATCAGATACTACAGATTCCAATGGACATGTGAATATCAGACAGCACCAGGCATTCATATCGGAAAGGCATCCAATCAAAGAGTGAAATAAAAATTTGAATAAAGTGTTTATTTCATGTTTCAACTGTTTTTACATATTTAAAATGTCTTCCTTTCTCACATTTCTCAGTACTAGGCCCTATAGAGCCCCCCCACTACTTGAGTCGGGGGGGGGGGGCATACAATCAAGTATTTGGCCCTGGGCATCACCAGACCTCTGTATACTACTGATATCAGATGAAACACTATGGACACTTGGATATTAATTCATTGTGTCTCCTGACAGATGTTTCATTTTTTTTTTACCTATTCAGTGAGATCTGTATTCATTCATGGCCAAAATATAATTTATCCAGCAGTATTGTTGGTATACTAAATACCTAAATGCAATTTTATTTTTATCAGTTATAAAATAGTACAGGCTTTATAAAATATTGGTGCACCTTTGACTACTTTAAACAGTATCTTACTTGTAATATTCTCTACTAAGTAGTATAACAAGTACACAATAAAGATATAGTGTTGTCATATAAAAGTAGATAAGTGTTAGGTTTCTTTAATGTTTGTTATTGTAAGTAAATTTCATTATCTCACTTCCAAAATTTTATTGCTTTGATCTATATGGTACATTGCTTTGATTTATTGTATGCCTTTTAAATATTGTCAAAGAAAAATGAAATTGATTTAGTCATTTGAAATTATCAAATAATAATATAGGTATACCCCACTCTACGTTGTTAATTGGTTCCAGAGGTCATAACTTAGGTCGAAAAAAGATTTAAGTCGAAACAACCAGACTATAAGCTGCAAATAAGCATTCCCCATTGCCTATTACAGTATTTATGATATGTACATACAGTATTCTGAATAAAATAATTAATTTCCACATTATCTTCCAGTGATATAACCTTACACTTAGCATTAGCACTTTTCTTTGGAGCCATGGGCAAAAATGTATTCTAAATCATTATTGAAATGTAATTGAAAGAACGCCAATGGCAGAGCACAGATGTAAACAAGTCTGAATTCAAAATCAGTGTTGGAGCGGAAAACAATGCATGAGTGCCACCTGTTGGCAGGAATTTGAAATAAGAACATCTACTGAACATACTTTATTACGGTAATTCTTTTCTTTCTGATGATTTTATGATTATATATATATATATATATATATATATATATATATATACACACAGTACAAGGCAAAACAATGGACAAAGCCATAGAAAGTTGATTTTTGTATTTTTACCAAGACAAGTGGGTAATAGAATTCATTTATTAATACAGGGTATTAATACAGGTGTACATATGTACATTATACAAGTCAAAAAATGATTTAGTATTTTGTTGGGTAACCATTTGCTTTAATAATGGTCTTAATTCTCCATGGCATGCTATTGACTAAATTCTTTAGTAAGTCAACATCCTTCATCAGATTTTTCTAGAGTTTCTTTAATTTGCAAAAAAGCTCATCTTTTGTGTTAAATTTCCTATTATGGACATATTTGTCCATTATCACCCAAAGGCCACTGGAGAAGTTACAATTTACATTGTCATGCTTCCTCTCTAGATAATGTTTATTCTTTAAGGCAATATGCTTAGGATTGTTATTGTGTTGGAATGTGAAGCATTGACCTAGGGCAAAAAGCATTTTTAGCAGAAAGCCACTTTTGATTAATAAGAATGTTGTGGTATTGATACTGGTCTATGATTCACTTGATTTTGTACAAATTACCAATTCTCCTGCTCCTGAGAACGCAACCCAACCATTGATTTTTTTTATCATGTTTAACAGTGCCCTTGGTAGTTACTGAAGTATTTGTTTCTCCAGGCATACATCAAACACATATTTGCCTTCATATCTAAGAGTAAAGGGCTCTCATTGTGCCACATAACATCTTCCCAATCAGATTTGGTCCAGTGTAAATGAGTTTTGCACCAAGCCAACCGCAAGTTTCTATCTTCCCTGTTGGTAGTTCTTAGAGGCAGCCAGATTCACTATTATATGTTTAAGTTTTATGTCTCTTTTTGATTAACTTGCTGACACATGACTCACTTTGATTAATCTTATCAGCTATCACTCTATTCGACAACCCAAGATCATGAAAAGTGGTAACTTGGCTTTTCTAAGTCAGAACAATGCTTAGGCATGTTAATAAATGTAAATACAAATATAATAAGCTTTATATTTTGTTCATCATAATTTGTATGGGTTTCTTCATATTTTTGCTGCAATGAGGGTAAACTGCAGCTCTTCCAGTGGCCTAGTCAGAGTCCTGAACTTAACACAATTGAAAATCTTTGGTTGATAATGGCAAGCATGCCCGTAATAGAAAAGTTATCACAGATGAGTTTTTTGTGAATTATAGGAATGCTGGAAAATTCTGGCAAAGGAAGTTGGCTTACTAAAGAATTTAATCTATAGCATGCCATGAAGAATCAAGGCCATTATTAAAGCAAAAGGTTACTCAACAAAATACGAAATCACTTTTTGACTTGTATAATGTACATATGTGCACCTGTATTAATACCCTGTATTAATAAATGAATTCTATTACTCTTGGTAAAAATACAAAAATCAACTTTCTATGGGTGTGTCCATTTTTTTGCCTTGTACCGTATATATATATATATATATATATATATATATATATATAGTATACATATTATTTTTAAATTTATTTAAATTTGATTTTATATGTGTTTATTATTATTTTAGTGTTTTAATGGTTCTAATATTTTTGATGCCCAATGTAAACTCATGTAAAATGACCTAAGGAAAGTTTTATTTTTCCATATAATATTTAAGAAAAAATGACGTCTCTTTGAGAATGACTTAACTCAAAATGACTTACGCCAAGGTATCACTGTACATTAAATTGTACTTACTGATAAGTGTGAGGTCTTTCAAGCAGATCTGCTTGTTGAATGTCCCTTTCAAATAAACCATACATTAAAACAGGCATGGATGTGAAGGTAATGTTGTAGAACATGAGTAAAAAACTTTCATACAATGACTGAAAAACAAAAAGAAAAAAGATCTAAATTCATAAATAAGAGAAAGGAGATATGGAATAAAAATATACAAGCTATTCAACTATATCACAAAATAATAATGGTGCACTCAGTTTGAGACAAATCAAACAAAAATATTGTTAGTAGCAAGAGTATTGTGAAAAAATTAATTTAATTATTAGTTTTATATTCATCATCGTCAGGGTGCACCAATTGCACAGATCCAGTCTTCATAAGTATCCATCAGACCTGGTAGGTTTTCAAGTTGGTATCCTGTATTTTCACATATTTGCTGAATGTATGTTTTAAATAGATGACCAATGCTAGTGGGTCCATGTTTTGGTGTCTGCAAAAGAACATCATGTATAAGCTCATTCTTATTTCTTCAGGAATGACCTACAAATATTGTTCATCTCTTTTGAATGACTTGGGAAGTACATGGCCATAGAGCTGCTGTTTTGTAAGGTGTTGTTTCCAGAATAGATTCAATACAACATATCACTAGCATCCTTGTATATGTGCCATTTAGCCTCTTTCCCAATTGTTTTTTCAATGTACACGCAGTACTATCATAAAATAAAACAGAAACGGCCATGGTTTGGAAGAAGTCTTGTTTCAATTTATCCAGTAAAGCAGATTTCCAAACTACTGACAGATTGTCTATTGCAGCCCATGCTTTACCATTGGGAATCTTACTTCTGGTTACTTCTAATATTTCTTGTTATCAGTAATAGTAATGTCCTGATTTTAGTCATAGTTACAGTTGTTAGCAAATAATATTATTGGGAGGTTGCTCTAAAATAGCCAAGTTGTGATATAGTGACCCTAAAACGGGTCACTATATCACAACTTGGGTCACTATATCACAATATCACAATGGCAGCTAACAGAAGCTGCCATTTTTAAAATTATATTTTTATAATATAAAAACATAAAAGAAATGATTTAAAGCAATCATTGCTTTCAGTACATTTTAATGCATGGTCAATATTAACAAGATAGAACTATCTTTGATGTTTTAGCAGAAGTTATCAAATGTAGAACAGAAATGATATCAAGATAAAAACTTATTTTGATATGTTCACATTTAAAATATTAAAACATTCACACTTAAGTATTATTTCAGTATTATTATTTTATATTATATTATATTATTTCAGTATTATTTGTGTCATTTAAAAGAGTTTAAGTACCGCAGAATTTAAAGTAATTGATTAAATATTATGAATTCAAAATTTGTTCAGCAAATAAAAAGAATTCAGATTTTTCTGAGTTAAAACACTAAGAATCATAAAAATGATTATGATAAAGTGAATAAATATATTCTAATAAAATCAAGAATGATAGTCCAAAGGAGTTAACTGATATTATCACCAAACAATTATTACTCAAGAAATGATATCAAAGATTTTGTGATATATCAATATTCTTGATTGGAGTTTTATTCTTTTGAAGGAAGTAAGAAATAGTTCCAGTTTAAATCTGAAATTGAGATTTATTTTGGGGAAGAAAATAAGTAAGATAATTCTTACCTGTTGGGAAAAGGCAGAAAAACATGCATAATAGATTTGAACAGTGATGAAGGCCACATTCTTCAAAATCAAAAACAAACAAATGGGTTAAGCATTGTAAATTACTTTTTATTTAAAAAGAAGAAAAGGTAATGTGAAACAAAGTTTTGCCATTTTTTTCTTGCTTGAAAATTTTTTTAATATTTAAAATTGTCTTATTACATTCTTTTCTATGGCATTTTTAGTTAAATTTATTATGAATTCTTACAAAAGATTTTTAAATAACCATATTGATAACTGAAGTCAATTATGGTTTTGCCATAAAGTGTTTCTCAATAAGTTTGTAACCTATTGTTAAAAAAGTATTTATTACTTTATTATTTTACACAAAATTATTTGCTTAATATAATCTTTCTTGTCAATGCACTTAAATCAATGTTTCTCCATGAATCAAAGAGTAAAAAATCACTGTCTCATACTATATACTTATTGATTAAATCTCATTGGAACAAAAATAAGGAATAAATGTCTAAATAGAATTATAATATTTATATTATGAACCTCCCCAAAAACAGATGTTTTGTAGGAAGTTTTCATGATATTAAAACCTATTTTTAAACAAATGGAAGAGGCTTCTAAATTTTCATTGTTCATTATTTAATTCTTGTAAATTTTGTCAATTCCCAGTGTCAAATGCTGTTCATGAGGTGACTGTTCTCTGGACAAATTTAAGGAGATTTTCAATGATAGTACCAAGATTCTTGGTGGGATTGAGGACAGGTGAATTTCCTGGCCACCTGCCAAATATTTTTTTTAAAAAAAGATTAAACAATAATCACATCTTTTTCCTAATCCAGGAGTGCTTGAGTCACATTTTTCTTCAAGCAACTCAACTGGCAATATCACACAAATCATCTGATCAAATCTGCTGATTTGAAATGTGTGTGTGTGTGTGTGTTTTCTTTTTTTATTTTTTATGAGCATATTTTCTATTTCAGCAGTTTTTTCAAAAATATTTGCCATTCCACATGCGCAATCATTAATTTCTGTTAAGGGCAGAATGCATACTTGGAGTAAAATATACAATTGCAAAATGTTGGTTTTATTATAAAAAAAACTTTTAGTGCATGATTGATTGGTTGGTTTAGTTGTATTATTAAGACTTATTAACCCTTTGTGGGTTATTTAATTGAAAACATTATTGTAAGAATAATATTTTTCCAGATGCAACTCTTACTATTTAACCCATATCTGGGGGAGATAAACTTTTACTGCATTTTAGAAAAGATGATTATAACATACAATTCTCTATGATATCAAAAAATTACAATTCTTTACATTTTCATTAAAACAAAGTGCTCCAAGACTAAGAGAGGAAAAATATTCTAGATGAATATAAGATATACACATATACTAATAACAGACTCATATATGTCTATATATCACAAACAGATCACATTGAGAGCTAACAGATATTCCTTCTGCTTACAAAGAAGGCTGCAAAGATTTAATAAATATAATGTCTAAAACTTTCAAGTGGAAGTTCAAATGTGAAAAGCTTAAATTAGGAAATATATCTTCTTGGTTGGACATTGGTACATTGACAATTTTTATTGGATACTCTGCAATTGCAACTTTAGCTGTATTTGCACATTTATTAGAATTTGTTCCATGCTTTCCTTGAAAATTAAGTATGTCTCTTTTAACAGTAATAATTCATAGTATTGTAGAACATCTGTTAGTTTAACCAGATACTGTTTGTTTAAAAATATGGCCTTATTTGGTTAAATCTAAATAAATCCAAAATGTCTCCCTTTGCTTGCATATTTTCAGGTCATCTGCTAGTAAACTCTAAGAATTTACCAAACTTTATTATTTTCAAAAAATAAAAACAAAAATTATTTGCATCTCTTCAAGTAATTTTATAAAATAAAAGTAAAATTTAATATGCAAACCTTATAGAAAAAATATTGCACCAAATTAGCAAGTCTAATGTAAAAATAATGACCATGGACAAGTAAGGCAGGCATGAGAAATTTGAAACGTGCAAAGGCATAATCACTACACCGAACAGCTTGACGACCTTCTTTTCCTGCCATTCCTGAAGAAAGAAGAAAATTTATAAAATCATATGCACATAATTAAAACATCTCATGAAAGAAATCTAAATAGCTTATATATAAATTTAATAACAAATCTTACAATTATATTTTTTTCAATATAACAAGGACCTATTGACAGACTTCATGAAATCTTGATTACAATTCTTCAAAATTAAATAGAATAAAGAATTATCTTGGCAGTCTGTCTGCTATAAACATTTTAAAAATTCTTTTGTTTCTTTAGTTTTTATGTAGAAAATCTATCATTTATAATTATGTCTTAAAATTTAAAAATATACTTTAAATACATAGATACTTTTTAAAATTATATTTTAAACACCAGAACATACTTTCTCTATATGTAACCTAGATGGAAAGGCTGCAGCTATATAGTCTTCCTGGAGAAAAGAGTCTTGCTAGAGGTAAAGTATTTATTTTTGATCTTTATTGCTTACTACTGACATAAAACAATGGACTGAGAGTTTCATTAAAAAGCAACTGAAATTAACATGAAAGAAATATGAGACAAAAAGTAAAAGTTGATAATGTAAGAAAACTCAGACAGTAAATAGTATTCATTTAATTATAATATTTTAATAAAAATAAAGAAATGTCAAAGATAATTTGATAATAAAAAATCAGCACCAGACAAACATTACAATCTATTAAAACTAATGCTTTTATTTAAGAAATCAACAAGTAATTGGAAATAGAACAACACTACATGAAAAAGATTTATGTTTATAACCGACTGTCTTGGCTGTTCTCATTTTAGACACTCATTTTACTATATGTTATGGTCCAGGTTAGGACCAAGGAAGAACAACACAAGCACAAGAGTAGAAATAATGAAGATATATTACACAAAATAATAATACAAGATGTGGAAGGTGTTAGTATGACTGTCAGTCTGGTTTGGAGTGAACTACTATCGGCTCGACTTGATTCATCCTTCTCTCTTGAGAGGCCTAGTATACTTAGTGTTAGGAAGAGTTCATTCTGTAGTTATAGGTAAGGACCCATGACACTATACCAAGTGTTTTTTTAGGTTGTAATGTCTATAATTTTCTCTAAATTTTGCACAACCTCCTGAAGGAACTTGGCACATAGAAGAAGAATGTATTTAATTGATCATCAAAATTATTTATATAATTTCTTTGATTAAAAATTATTGTTCATACAATGCTTTGGTATTTGCTTTTGTTGATTAAAAAAAAGAAAATATAAAAAGAAAAGCATGTAAAAGAAAATTCTTCTTGTCAAAAAAAAAGGTTTAATTTCACTTTTCCATAAATATTAATTATTTTTTAACACTTCTGAGTAAGAAAATAATATGAAGCATAATAACCAAGTCTGCGCTTACCCAGTCCAACATCTGCTTCCTGAATCATACTAACATCGTTGGCTCCATCTCCGATGGCAGCTGTCACTGGGTGGTCTTTACTTGTCTTTATTAATCTCACAACCTGAATAAAATACATAAGAAATCAGAATTAACATTAACTTTTTAAGCTTTAGCATAGCAAATATGATCTGCTCAAGTGAGATAGAATGTCAACCAGTTAAAAACAGATGAATCACATTTCAAAAAGTTTTAATTTAGTTTTGAAATATTGCTGCCATCGCTTATGATTTGATGTTATTTTGACTTGACTGAAAAGCAGGCCAATCAGTCTTAATAGGCCACAGCAAATTTATTTTAATGATTTTCCAATTATCAACAAAATGAACCCATTAAATATGGTGGAAGCAGCCAAATTGTCATTATCAAAATATGGTGGTAACATTAATTTTCTGGCAGTTAGTGAAATATTTTTATGTTCTTTTTAATTTTCCTTACTTGAATCTGATTTTAAATATTTCAAAGAAAATAATCGAGAGGGAAAACCAGGCCTATTCCCAGAATGTTAGTGGCAGGGTGAGAGGTACCTTTAAGTCAGAAACAACTGTAAGAATTTGCACACAAATTATTGTCATTTTCACAGGAGCTTTCAAATGTCTTTCTGGTAGAGCATGCCCTCCCTTAGCCACCTGGGGTAAACTAAAATAATCTAAAAATATTTATTTAGAAAAATTCATATTTGTGTGGTAAACAACTTTTGAAATTATTTCAATAATGAGTAGATTAAAAAAAATCATTATCATGATTGCTTTCCTTTATTTTGAGACTCAAATTTCAAATAAAAGTGAAAAAACAAATTCTTTTGCTTCCAATGAAGGAATACAGTTTGTAAGATGCTTGGTGTCTTTGTTTATCTAATAAATCCCTTTACCCATTACAGAGAACCCTCCCTGTCTCCCATCAGAATGGCTGATTCCCAACCCCTCGAGAGCGCCTTGTTACACCTGCTTGGTCTCACGCTGTCCATTGAAATGAGGTGGAATAAATACATTGAATCAATAGCTTCATCTACCGCAAGGAAAGTTGGTTCTCTGTGTCATGCCAGAAAATTTTTCTCATCTGAGTCTATCCTTCAAATCTATAAATCAACCATCCATCCTTGCATGGAATATGGCCGTCATATATGGACTGGTGCTCCTGCTGTACATCTCGAGGACCTCGACAAAATCCAGAGACGAATATGCAATGTGATAGGTCCTGATCTGGCATCTAGTCTACAGTCAATTTCCCACAGATGTGCCATGGCTCCCCCGTCTCTTCTACAAGTATTTTCATGGCAACTGGTTCCCAGACTGCATGAATTTAAGCAAGCTACCAGGCTGGCATTTCGGTCCCACACTTTCACTGTCAAAATGGTTAAATGTAGCTGTCTCTTCTACTCAAACAGCTTCTTGTCTTGCACTTCCCGTCTGTGGAACTCCCTTCCCCTTACTTGCTTCCCCAATGGCTATAATCTTCAAATATTCAAGTGTAATGTCCCTGAGCTTGTTCTCCATCCTTCTCTGTATCCTTTCCTCAAACATGTCTCTTTACTCTTGTTCTCAATCCTCTGTAACCCCCCCTGTATGCTAGTGACACTGTCACCTTGCTTGGGGTGAATTGCTTAAAAAAAAATCATCAATTGTGAGTTCATTAGTGACTTAATTAGTAAATACATTTGCACTTATAGATGATAAATCTAAGCTTGATTGATCATCTTTATAAAGATAAAGAGTATTCTAAAAGTCACCTAGATATTTTCATACATTTATTTCTTTGTGCTTTTTAAGAACTTAGATTAACATAGTGAAATTACCCATCTTCTTATATATATATATATATATATATATATATATATATATATATATATATATATATATATATATATATTAATATTTGATCTAAGTTCTGACAAAAAATTATGAAAAAATACCTAAGTGACTTTTTGGAACACTTTGTATATGCAAAGCTTTTCAATAATAACTCACTTGGTCATTTTAAGGTAGGGGAAAAAATCCTAAATTACTTTTGATTTAATAAATTTTAATCATGGATTAGTTAGAATGATTGACAATTTGATGTCCTGACTCATGGATAAAACAGTTTTCTTCATTCACAATATAATGAAAATTTTCATCATTTGTATTAAATTTTAGTTATGTGTAACTGATGGTAAATTTTGGTATTTGCAGTTGAGCCATAGAAGAATGTCTGACATTCCCATCATCTGCAGTTACACAAGATTTTGACTGGACAATTATCTTGCAGACTTGGGCAGCTGTTCCCCAGGACCAGGCACCTCACAGTATTTATTTTCCTCACTGTGTCTCTGTTAGCAGACAGAGTCATCACTGAGCCGCACTCTGCCTGAATACAAAGATGCAACTGAGAGATGATACACCCAGGTAAGTATTTTATATCACAGTTTTAATTCACTTTCAAGGTTTCAGACAGGCATATACATTAAAATTTTGAGCTTTATATATTAGACTGTGGCTTTTTTATTAACACAAAATAAATATTCAAAAGTATTCTATTAATTTTTTTATTGTAAATCACAATTTCATCTTATCCTCATATTCAAATAAATTATTCATTAAAAAAAAACAGATAAAATGTCCATGCTTTTAAGTTAAATAACAGTATTTCAGTTTATTTTTACTGGATACTAAAACAGATGAAAACTGAAAATTATTATTGTACTCATACATTTAAGAACATGCAGTCACACTAGGAAGAGATATTTTGTTGATAAAAAGTATAAAGTAATTCACCATTATGTTACCTGAGCTTTTTGAATTGGAGATAACCGACAACACAACACCGAGGCGCACTGTATGCATAATTCAAGGAAAGGAGTTGAATGGTACTTTATGGCTAAACTCAAACTGCTTCCATCAACAATCAAGGCATATCTGATTCTTTTTTCAAGGTTCTGCAAGTCAGTGCTGAAAGCAATATGATTTTGGAGCATATGAACATCTGTATAGATCATTCAGTGAAAAAAAAACATTGTAAAATATTACAATGATAAGTGAATAATGAAGACCATAATATGTTATATTGGAACAAAACATGATTTCTGTCAAAAACAATCTGTGGAAAATGTTGGATTTAGCAGAGAAAACATTAAAGACAATTTTATCAAAATTCATAAATTTGTCAGGTGCTAAAGAGAAATGCAACCACATAATTATAAGCATAATTTATTTGGTAAAATGTTGTGACTAAGTAATCAAAGAACATTTTTTTAATTAAGCAAGGTGATAATGTCACTAAGACAGAAGAGTTTACTAGAAGTGAGAAAACTTTAGAAGGATCAGGAAACCCAATCTTAAACAGGGAACAAGAGATAGACATCTCCACCTGATGAAAAGACTAGAGAGGAGTGTGAACCTATCTACTCCTATTGAGGAAAAAGAAAGTAAAAAAAAAATAAATAAATAGTAAGAGTTTAGGCTGAGACATTAGAAGTATAAAGTTAAAGTAGACTTTAGAAGGAACCAGCAACCTAGCCTTAAACAGGGAACAAAGGATAAACTTCTACTCTTATTCAAAAGACTGGGGAAGAGTGTGAACCAGATGATAGGTTCACACTCTCATATTCAGCAACATGATATAATCTAAAGAAATCATGAAACATGACCAACTAAGGACACAATGTCAAATGCAGATGTGGATTTGGATAAGGACTACATATATATGAGGTGTTGCTGAAAATCATTTGTCCCAACATTTACATTCAGGTTTTTTTCATTCACACAATGATTTGGTTCAAGGGTGGGGAAACTGTAAACCATACTCTTGGAAGTTGTTATATGATTTGAAATAAAGGCATCTTGTCTCTTGTTTGACTTCTCTTTTTCATTATATGTCCAATATACTGAATTTTGTTTTTATATCTATTACTATAAAGGATTACAGATATATTCATTCAGACTACCATATTCATCTTGGTTTTGATACTCACATTTCAGCCATTGTACTCTTTGGCCATCTTCAGATGTCTGTTGTACTTGGTAACCTTCACAGTATTTTGAACTGAACCATTTATCCATTATGGATAGAGTGTTCTTATTCTGCTCAAGAGAATAATGGGTTCAGTTTAAAATCTGAGAAGGTCATCAAGTACAACAGACACCTGAAGCAGACCGTAGAGTACAATGCTAAAATATTGTGAGTATAACAACCATATGAGAATGCTAGACTAAATGTAAAAGTTTATAATAATGATAATTCCATGTTAAAAGAATTCTGATATAAATTATTACTGTTAACTTTTCTCACAAGGATTGAACTCTTATTTCTTGGAATATTGTGGAATTACCCTGTCCCACCTGCTAATTAAAAATGAGCCCACTCACTTCCATCAGAACTTGTAACAATTTGTTCAGGAGAGAGAAAATTAATTTGCCTCTGGAATCTATGCTGAATAATTTCATTCAACAATTACTTATTGAACAATTACTACCATCACTATAATAGAAAATAACTGTCCATTGCACAACCTGTATATATTACATTATATTATTATTATTGTCTTCCTAATATGAATTTATCCTCAAGCAACTGAAAATTAATCACTTGATTATTTTCCAAGTCACTGATTTAATACAATCTTTTATTATAAAATTCAAATGGAAAGATAGACAAAACTAGTTTAATATGAAAAATTACTTCAAATAATGTTTATATCTATTTTGTTTAATTTATAAATAATTCTGTCTATTCAAAACTTTCATAGTTAAAATCATTATTAAACTCTCCAAGCAAAGCAGACAAAAATAGGTTTACATTCAAAGAATAAAAATAAACCTGATTTAACTGGAATTCAATTAATTTTTTTAGTTGATTATAAACACCTCTCTCCTGTAGATAAAGGAAATTTACTTATCTATATTATTATTCTTCCCAGCTATGAGTTAATTAGAAGAGTAGACTGCGTTCTTTAGAAGGAAAAGTTGTAATTCTAAACCATGCAAAAGGCAATGGGAAATCATTCAAATATTTTTCATAAGAAAACCTCTTAATTCACAATAAAAAAGGAATCTGTAGAAAATCATAATCAGAAGGGACATGACTTTCTAAAAAATACTATTATTCTGCTTGTTTGTATGTACAACTTTTATGCTTTTCTTATATAAATGCCCATGTTATATATTTTGTTTCATTTCTTGTTTTGTTGGGGGTTAAGCTAAAGCAAACATATATAAAATTAAATGAATCCTACTGTGGTTTGAATATATAAACTACAGATAGACAAGTGATGTAGTATGTAATTAATTTATAAATATTAAATGTTTTTTTCTTGTTATGACTATGGTTAGTATGGATTTTACAAATATACAAAATCTATAATCAACAGATGATTATAACAGAATTAACGTAATAAAAGCTTGAAATGCCAAAATTAGATGGCTTGGATTTAACAACTTAAATTACCTAGTTAAAAAGTAGAATGATATTCTTTTTACAAAGCAATGTCTTGTAATTTAGAACTAAGTTTGAAACAAAGAGGAGAAAGCCAAATTTTTGCAAATCTTGGAACTGAAAGGTGAGTTTAGGGATTTCAATAAAACAACAAAGCAACCACTATGATACTTGATGAATGACCCTGAACTTGATTGATTCCCTCAGAATAACACATATCTCTTCACAGGCTAAAGATCAAGGAGAGGAAAATCATTTTCACAGAATTGTTTATGGGTTCATATCTATATTTCTTCAAGACATATATGTATGGTTCAGAAGCTTTTTTTTGGAGAAAGTTAATAGTATTTTAAAATGTTAGAAGGCATCTGGCTTGTCTTCATCTGAGAAACAGAGGCTTTTTTGTTCTGAGAGATCAATTAATGAATTTTGATTATTAATTTTAAATTTTGGCTATGTAGAAAAACTGGAATTTGAAAAATGCTAAACAGTAAAAATATTGTTTTTTAGTAAGTATTTATAGATATCTGAATAACATGAGATATGCACCAGACTTGTTAGGTAAAAGAGAATTGTGCCTGTGGATCATAAAGTAACAACATTAAAATTGAACCAGCTAAACTTGGAATAGTGTGGGAATTAGTTGATGCAATAATAAAAAAAATATCAATAACTAAAAACCCTAAAAACTCCAGACCCTACATATCTGCCCATATAATTCCTTTGTTTTTGGTCTTTAGGCAATTGATACAGTTGTGACTTGGAAGAGCAATGACCCAGTCCGTATTTTGCTTCAGAATTATTTTTTTTGACTAGGCAGATGGGGCACTATCCCCAAAGTAGCAACTATTCTAGGTCTCAAGTCACAGTAACAACAAGGTATACTAGAAATTGATGAATTCTGATCCCTCCAAAAAAAAAAAAAAAGAAAAGAAAATGGAAAAAAAAAGTGGGGAATATTACATTAACTTGTACCCCAATTCAATGCTGGTGCTGCTCAACAAATCAGTCAACATGTTGTACAGCAGACACTGCATTCTATGGGTTTTGTAATCATTGACCAGTAAGAGTACTATAATTGACACCATTGCATCACTTACTGTGTCTCATCTGGTCTAGAGATGATAACTGGATGATAGAAGATTAATGATTAGCTAATCAAATAAGTCATATTTTCAGCTTTTGGGCAAGATGGTTAAGTTAGGGATCTAGCCTATCAGCAAATTATCTAGCCTATTATTTAAACACAAATCAGTTATAGGCAGCTTTAATTGACATATGCAAGCACCTTGTAGATGCATTACAACATTATGTAACCACCATTATTCATGTGAAGGAAAGAGAGCTACACATCTTTTGGCAGCTGTCTTTATTTTTTTGGCACTTCAGTGTATGTCTTTTCATAAACAGTGTTGATTGCTTTAGTCATTTTAATCAATCAAAAAATTTCTCATTAATAGCTGAAAATTGAAAATTAATATTTTTGTTTTCCCTTCCTGTATTTTTCTCATGAATTCATTAATAAGAACTCGAATTACAAACAAGGCTGTAGATTTCAGACTAACAGTGTATTCAACATGTGTTGAAGAAACAGACAGAACCTCAGAGGAAAGTTTTCTCATTATTTTTACAAGGATAAAAAAATGCAAACTCTTAGATTTTTACAGAACACACCCAGAAATAGCACAAAACTAAAATGTTAAAAGTTTTATTTTCACAGAAACAAACTGTTTACAGATATACTTAACCTGATTTTAAAAGTAATGCAAATTCTTTTCTGCATTTTTATTACTTGCCAAACTAGATCCAAGTTTCTTTATTGAATGGTTGAGGTCATCAACTACTATGAGTGATGTCCAAACAAAACAACTCCTTTGTTTGTCCACTGTTTTTAGACCAGATTATGCAAAGATGGTCTGCTTTTGTGTATTAAAAAATTAGAATTTTTCATCCAGAAAAGTTACCTCTTATTTATAAGCAACATGCTTTTGGTGAGGTCAGACTGGAAATATTAGTTTAATTAAGAACAGTATATATGGTAAGTAGCCTGAGGACTGTATGCTACACTAAGTAAAATTTACAAAATGACTAATATATAAAAAGGCATGTTAGCATTTTTCCAATAGTATCCAATTATCATAAAGAACAAACTATATAGAAAAATTAAAATCATAATGCAATGAAATATGAGATTCAAAATTTGACTGAGAAAATTTCATTTATTGTCAGTTAATTGCAGAAAGTATGTTATCAATAATTATTTCATTTAAAAAAATTATCAAGCAACTAAATGATATTGTTTATTTAGCAAAGTTGTAAAATCTATTAGATGCAGTATTAGTGTAAAATTTTCATCTGTGATATAACACTAATACAACACTGTAGCATCTTGTCACATTGTTTTGCCTAATGATATTCTCTGGCTGGGAGTTGATAGGACTAAAGAAATGAATTAAATTTGAATAATATAATATCTTTATAATTACTATCTGGGCATACGTGTAGCTTTCATTTAGATTTTGAATTTTGCTTAAATATGTCAATCAATAACTTTGCAACCTGGTGATGGAAATACGCATTTATTTTATGCAAGAAATATTTAACTCTTAATGTTCCTTGTAAATACACTTAATTTGTAAATACACTTAATTTTGTAAACATTAATCACATGATCAGACAGTGGAAAAATTCTGGTCAAAATTCAAGTAATAACTTTGTGTGAGGTTATGCACTTATTGATTAACTTCCATTGAGTTAAGAAAATATATGAAGCAAATAATATATTATGTTAAGCAATGTATAGATTTCAAATTATACACACATGCACATTATATATATATATATATATATATATATATATATATATATATATTTGAAATCTATAACAGAGATGAACAAGTCATTTGACTCTTATATTCTTTGCTTTTACAACTTTATAGTAATTCATAAACTGCCATATAGGCTTCAACATTTAAAGATTTTCTATGGTCAAATGGTTATTATTTTGAGAACCCTGAATTTAATCCAATTCCTAAAAGTAGTTGCAGTAAAAACAGTATTTGTAAATGATTTTTATGCTTTTCAAATAACAGTAAGACTTATTGCCTTAAACCACCTCTTCATATCTTGAAAGAATTTTCAATACTTGATATATAATGAGAAAAATGAAATAGTGATTATTTGTAAATACACTGGAATATTTATAATAGTGTGTCTCCTTTAGTCTTTTAAAAAGACCATGTTTTTATCTATGCCTAGAGTTTTGTTTTCTTCTTTTCCTCATTGCTTTTGTTCACTTCCTAATGATCAATATCTAGATGGAGGATCAACTTGGGTATAGCAGATGCTGTAATCTTGGATGTGTGGGTGGTGTAATGGATAAAAGCTCAGAATTAGGAGAACCAAGTTTTAATTTCAGCTGGAGTAATTATATGTACTTATGCACAAATACCCTTGGGAAAGGTATGAATCCATCTATTCTCCCCACACTAGTTTTAGGTTAATTAGTAGGACTTCTATCCGTAAATTATTATCTCAAAAAAATTCTCATAATCTAAAAATATTTTCTGGCTTTAAATAACCAATAAAAAATCTAAAAGAATGTTTTTTACAGCTTATCAAACTGTAAAAAACATTCAGTCTATGGGGATAGATTGTTCACATTCTGCTGTCCAAGTCTATCATGTTTGGCTCTTATTTAGTATTGCTCCTCTTGTTTCTAAGGAGTTTAAAGCCATACAACTTATCCCAAGGATTGAACTCACAATTAATCTGTCACCAAATTCATAAATCAGTGTTTTAATACCCTCAGCTATTGTGCCATAGGATAATCCTAAACCTGGAACTTGAACCCTTAAAATTAATATTGCTTCAAAAAATCACATCTTTGCTCATTGAAAAATTAAAAGAAAACTGAACTCTTGATATTACAGATATTCCAAATATATGTAATTATATCTGTGGCTAGCATAAAAAATATAACACCAGTCAACTTAGAAAATATTTTTAAAATACACTGAATATTAATAATAAAGATTAATGTTCCAAACAAGACCTTATTATTTCTCTTCTTTTTTGGAAATTTTATTGTTATTTTTTATTAATTAAGTGTACAACCAATAAAATTACCTTCATAAACATGCAAACATGATTTTGAGCACATTTTGTTGCTAAATGAATGCATTTAAGTATAAATGAAAGATTATGGTGGATAAAAAGAATTTTTGAAAACCTGTTACAAAAATTATGATAAAATGGATCCTTCTTTTTAGTTTCTGTCCTATTTAAATTATATGGACAGCAGGAGGATAATTTTAATTATATTTTAATCATTTTAGCCTAGGCAATGCAATAAGGCTACTAAAATGCAAGGGATTACTGAGTATGTGAGAATATGAGAAAAAAAACTATTAATTAGAGAGAGAACAATAATAGAAAAAGAATTAAGAAGATATTTAAATTAAATTTAATATTATTTGATGACATTTAAAATGATTAAATGCATTGACTACTTTGAGTATATACTGTTGAAGTACATTTATGAGATTGAAAGCAATTTAGCAGGTTTCAATATAATTAAACCAGCCACTGAAAAACAGAAATTCTCAAACTCTATCACAAATATTGGCCATTGAAAGTTACTCTGAGATTTTTATGGTAGATAAGAGCCTTTTATTCTTTAGATCCAAGTTAAAATGGCATGTTTCAAGCTTTCAGTAACAATTTAACAGGAAAAAATGGGAAACAAAATACAGAAGCCATAAGAAGGTGACAAGTGTGTCAATCAAACCTGTGAGACTTAAAACTTGATTTCTGACATTTAAAAAGCAACTTGATTTACAAGCACTAAAAGAAAAGGAAATGATTATAATTATTTGTTTACCTTATTGTTTGTAAATGCTGCTGAATCATTGTACCACAAATATCACAGTCGCTTGTATTTCGAAACTGAGTGATCCTCAACTCTGTCATACCTTCTTGAAAATGTCCAGCAGAATAACTAATATTTACAGCAGTCTCTTCTTTATCACCTGTTAAAATCCACACCTGTGAAAAAAAAAAGCAAACTAAATGGTTCATTAAGAAAAATAAAAAAAACAACTTTTTAGTTAAAAAACCAGGAATTTTGCATAAGGAACAATATTGAATAATCAAATAATGTAAAACAGAAATTTAAAAAAAAAAATCAGAAAAAAGTGACCAAGAAATTTAAATCTAGAATGGATTGAGAATTTGAAGAATATCGGTAAAATCCAGTCATTGTTTTTCTAGGGATTGGCCAAGTCAAAGTATGGGTCTGATTACAACATGGTCATGTGTTTTGTTAATTACATGAAACGGCTAAGGTTTGGGGGAAAAAAAAAAAACAATTGCTGAGGAATATATAGTATGGTCATAAAAAGCTTAAGATATTTATTTTTTGCTAAATGTTTGCTTGTTTTTTTTACAGCTATAAGATAGCAAAAAGGTGTACTAATGCAAAAGGCAATTGTCTCCCTTTTTGTTGAAATAGTCACATGGTGGCTAGTGACTGATGTCAGGGGATAGAGTAACAAAGGGCAGTTGCAATGTAGAGCCTGCAGAAGGAGGACATCCCTAGACCGCAGTGGTAGGTCTTAAAGGAAAACCACATGACCTCACCATGTTCATAGAGAAACTCCAGTAACTCCACTTTTCTCTTTGGGAAATATTACAAGCAAGGTTTCCCTTTTTTTACACACTGTTGTTGCATATATGTTATAATTTCTCTGGATGGGTTACATGTATTTATGCATATATAACTTTGTGTACAACATAGCAACTCTCTGAGAACATAGCATGTTTGTCATTCCTTTTCCATTCAGCTATTCCGTTCCATCTATGAAGTACAATGTTATTATATCATGGATATAATAATGCCCATAATGGGAGAAATATAAATGAAGAATAAACCTTTTTTCATAGTTCTCTCCTGTTATAAAGGGAATGTTTCAAGGGAAAGCTGATAAAATTTGACTAATTACCAAAAATGTTCATTTATTTGGTTCCAGGATAGTTATAAAGTGCAGAATAACTAGCCATGCACTATGAGGGTAACTGATTAATGATCACTGGTATCAATATGTTTGTAGCAATAGACAAAAAGTTATCTCCCCTTGACCCAAACAAAAATAGCAATAAAAGTTAATTATAAATATTCAGGAGAATAAAAAACAGTAACATGATGATCAGTGGGAAAGTCAATCTCACTCTCTTTTCCTCCTGGAAGTTAAGGTATCAAGATGCATGCATTTCAGGCTCTTGACAAACCAAACAGATAAGTACAAAAATTCATATTTTTTTTTTTTTTTTTGGGGGGGGGGGTCTTTTGAAAGTAGATACATGTATTAAAAATTTAGAATTTATATATATATATATATATATATATATATATATATATATATATATATACATCCATAAATATATATCCATAAATATGAAGACTTTTGTTTTTAATTGAACTTTTATTATATTTATGTTATCATATGTTTCATATTCACACACAACATGTTCAAGTTTATAGAGGGGCTAAAGCCATGTCACTTTTCAGCTCTTTACTATTCAGACTTGGTATGAATTGAATTCTGAAAATAGAATTAATGACTGGTTAAAGATGTAAGACTTAGAGGAGAGTCTTTCCACTGTGCCCAGCTAAAATAAAATAAAAATAAAAAATTCTTCAGAGATCCTGAAAACATCTAATCTCAAAAGCAGTCATTCTTGCAGAATGGTTGTAAAAACAAAACCACATTCATTCATATACCATTGTTATACTGAAGCAGAAATAAACCTAAATGAGAAACATTTGTGATTAATATCAGTTTAACATTTTTTAAAACTCCTATTAGCAGGATTAATGCAACACAAACTGAAAACTGGGAATAAAGATAAAGAAACAATATGCAAAATATTTTCAAGGAGCCAGAATTACATGTAGAATATTTTCCATTTCTTTACTACATTAGACATCTAGATGTAGTAACAACCACAGGTTTTACTGACATTTCCCTTAATAAACAAGAAAGGCCAGTTAAGCAAAACCTTGATAGTGAAGTCATAAAAAAGCTGAAAAAATGAAAGTAGTAGTAGGAAGAGAAGAATAACTGGAAGAAGACATGAGAAGATACGAGAAGGAGAAGAAGATATGAGGAAAAGAAGAAAATATGTGAAGAAGAAGAAGAAGAAGAAGAAGATATGAGAAGGAGAAGAAGATATGAGAAGGAGAAGAAGATATGAGAAGGAGAAGAAGATGTGAGAAGATGAAGATACAAGAAGAAAAAGAAGATACGAGAAGGAGAAGAAGATATGAGGAGAAGAAGAAAATATGTGAAGAAGAAGAAGAAGAAGAAGAAGAAGGAGAAGAAGATATGAGAAGGAGAAGAAGATATGAGAAGATGAAGATACAAGAAGAAAAAGTAGATATGAGAAGGAGAAGAAGATATGAGGAGAAGCAATGAATAGAAGTGAGAAGTGGAAAAAGGAACGAGAAGAAAAAGAAAGGAAACAAGAAGACCATTTAAGAAGCAGAAGTGAGAAGGATGAGGCTGAGGAGAAGAAACTGATGGAGAGGAGGAAGATAAAAAAGAAGAAATTAGAAAAGAGAAGAATGAGGTGGAGTGAAGAATTTAGATTTTGCTGGATTTGAAAAAATATGATAAGAGGGCAAAAAGTCAGGTTCACATAAAACTTACTTTGATTCCTGCATCCTTTAAAGCAGATATTGTATCTGGCACACCATCCTGAAGGCGATCTTCTATTGCAGTGGCTCCAAGTAAGTCAAGATTTGTTTCAATATTGTCATATACCACAGAAAGCTGAAACAAATTCACAAATATTTAAATAAATTAAACAAATTACTTTAAATATCAAATCATGTTCAGCATTGTAGTGACAAGTATTTTCCTATTTATTTAATAGGAGGCATTAAAAACTAGAGTATGAAGTTGTACATAATGTTTATTTTCTGGGATAAGTTAGAATCGGTCAAAATTGGTCAGTAATAACAAAAGAGAAATAGATATGACTTATTGTACTTGAAGATATACAAGATCTTGAAACCCCCCACCCCCACCCCGTTACATTTAATATAAAAAAAACTAGGTACCTCGACTAATTTGTTATACATAATGTTTAAAATTAATTTTTAAAAATGAAAAAGCTTTCTTGAAACTTTCAGTTTAGTTTTAATTGAAAGTTAAGGGATTAAAATTTACTATTTCCAGTCAGTAAAATACTTTGTGGTGTATTACAAACAGAAATTACATTAATTGGAATCAATTTTATTTTTTTCAGTAAAATCAATGAAATTGGCCATTTTGACACATTTGTAAACAAAAGTTAATTCTCAGTTTTAAAAATCTTGCAAAAATAAAATATTTATTTCTGAAACATTATTTGAGAAAAATTAGCAAATTTAAAGTTAAATTAGTCTGATTTGAAACAAATATTACTTATACATAAAATGTTGTATACAAGCATTTCTTAATGACAGGGTCTTGTTTTTCTGACATGTTGATCAATTTATTGACAGTCTAATGTCTTAACAGTTGGGTAAGGTAAAGCAGAATTGCTAGCAGATGATAAGTTTTATATGAGTGTTTTTTTCCATAATGGGGATATATCCCTTAAAACACGTGATCTTTTAATGATAATATCTTGTAGGAACTAACATACTTAGAAAAATTATGATTTATATACACAAAAAAAAAAATCAAAATTCTTTTTAAAAATATTCAGGGGAATCAGATTGTATTAAGCTTTATAATATATGATTAGTAAATATAGTTTGACTTAATAACATTATTTCCTAAGAATTACACTATTGAAACTGAATTTTAAAAGATTTAAAACTTTATAAATTATTCAATTTAAAATTGTAGAAAAATGAAAACAAATCTTATAAAAATCCAGAATTTTTTTCTTCAGACAATATTGTCTTTAATATATATTATTCATAAAAGCAATTAAAAGCTTCTCTAATTAAGTTATGTTTTAGTTTTATTGTACTTTTTATTTTTCAATTCAGAACAGATTTTTGGTAAAAAATTGGTGATTTAAATTCTTCAAAGAATTCTGCTTTAAACTAATATAGTTACTAAAACTTATTATGTTGAATTTCTCAAGTTTTCATAAAATTAAGTAAGTGTAGTTAATAAAATAAATTTCAAAAATAATTTCATTCATTAATGAATAAGTCCTGAAAATTTTATTAAAATCTGACTATTATTTGATTTTTGCAAGAATTTCCAAATTAATGTATCTGTCACCACAAGAAAGAGGCTAAAATTTGCTATGCTAAAAGTTAGTACATCCCCTGATGGAAGAAAAACAAATTTCAAATGTTCTAAAAGGGAGTAAAAAAATTTAATTAGATATTCAAAAAATACTTTGATCTTTCCTCTTAATAATAACAAAGATTTTGATGATAAAAGTATGTTTTCATTATGTTTGGAACATGTTTTCATCACAGTATGCTGATTTTTCAGTGATTTCCTAATTTAAGTGATTTAGGTACCTAATTAAAACATTAAAGAATATAATGTTTCTCTTCAGGCTGAGGAAAATTTTATTGAGTTAACCAACTTTTCATGGGCGTTATTTTACAAAGGGTGATGAAGTAACTAGTGAAGTGATTGTTGATGTCAAATTGCAGTAACTTCCCTGGCAATTAGGCTGCAAGTGTCAAAGAAACAAAATCAGTTGGCTTATATTGAGAAAATCCTTCAGGATTGAGCTGGGCTTAATCAAAAACATTTAGGATGTTGTTCCTAATTTTCATCAATGACCTTCTTGATTGCCATCAGTTCACAACTTGGTAACTATGCTGATGACAACCATTTACTCCTGACTTAATAGCAAGTTTGATTGGTTCAATATGGTCAAATTGGCAGCTGATCTAAAAAATGACTTATACTCTCTAGTTAACTGGTGCCAGAAATGGCTTGTTAATTTTAAAGGCTCCAAAATGAAACTGCTCTCTTTTAATTGTCTGTGAGAACCTTTTTTTGCCTTCCCTAAGTATAGCTGATGCTAACCTCCAAGAGAGCAACTCATTATGACTTGAACTAAACCTTTCCATTGAAATGAAGTAGAAAGATTCTATTGAATCAATTGCTAGGTCTGCTGCTAGGAAAGTTGGTTCACTCTTTCATACTAGACAATTTTTCTCACCAGAATCGATCTTACACATTTATAAGTCTAGCATTCATCTATGCATTGAATATTGCTGCCACATATGGTCTGATGCTTCTGTTATGTATTTAGAGATTCTTGATTAAATACAAAGTAGAATCTACAATGTTATTGGTCCTAATATGGCATCCTGGCTTCATTCATTTTCCCATCAATGTAATGTAATTTCCATGTGCCTTTTCTATAAATATGGTAATTGTTCTGATGAACTTTTTTCTTTGGTACCCAGACTTTAATAATTTAAGTGCAGTACTAGATTGGTGGCAACTTCTCCTCATAGTAGAATTGGCAAGATATCCTTGTAAATTCTATGCTAACAGTTTCTTCTTCTACTGTTGGTTCCAATCCAAAATAGGAATGATTGCAAAACATCCCCCCTCCCCAATTTATAGGCAGAAGCACACAAATGCATGCTGGGATTCCTTCCTAGCCAATAAAACAGACCGATTCTCAGTTTCATCTGACTCAGTCATGATCTGTATTGTCTAGAAGTCAGAATGCTATGTTCGCTCGTCCGAATTTGCTCTTGTGTGTCAACCCCAATCAAGTGAACATTTTACCATATTACAGTTGCTTTGCCTTATTACTGTTAATTTGCTTTGCATATATTATTTGCTTGTTTTAGATCATTTTTTGCCCTGTTCTTTTCTTTATCTTGCTTATTACAAACTTTCTCAATTTTGTTTGTTGAGCAGTTTTGCCATTTATTTACATTTAACCATAGCCACTCACTCTACACCAACACTTCTTGCTTGTGGAACTCTCTTCTAGTCAAATTTGATCTTCAAAAACTTAAATGCAATGTCAATCATTATATTCTGCCTTCTTAATTTCTGTTCTTTTATTGTTCTTTGTCCTTAGCAATGTTTTTTTTTCTCATAGTCTCTCGCAATCAGTAACTCCTTGCAGATTTTTCATTTCTCATAAATTGCCTTCTCATCCTGTTGTTGTACGATCCACCTAATTTACATAGTGGAGTACCGACCATATAAATATGGTTGGTACCGGGAAGACAGGGGAGGAAGAAGAGATCCAATCCAGAGACTCTGCCCGACTGCGACTAAGTCAACCCATTCTACAGGAACGGTCTTCCCAAGAATATACCAAACTATCTGTAAATATTGTGTACACATTCTTGTGTCAATACATTTTGTTTAAGTACATTTTGTGTTGTATTATTATTATTCCATGCTTTATTCAAGTTTCAACACATCCCATAAATGAAAAAATAATAATCTATAAATAGTGATCTTTGCAAAGAATTTTTGCATAGATTTTATTATACAGTCCCACTATTGTCTCTTTCTTGTATGGCACTCAATATCAAATGACATTATCAGTAAACATCTTTAAAACGGTAATTTGAATTCTTTTTTTTCTTAGTCATTTCAGTCCAGGCAAGACACTAAGATGCAAGGGGTTACTGAGTATGAGAGAATGTAGGAAAAACACTATTAAAAGAAAGAGAATAACAATAGAAAATGAATTAAGAAGATATTTAAATTAAATTTAATATTATTTGATAATATTTTAAATAATTAAATTCCTATTTTAGGTATGTACTGCTGAAGCACATTTATGAGCTTGAAAGCAATTTAGCAGGTTTCAATATAATTAAACCAGCCACTGAAAAACAGAAATTCTCAAACTGTATCACAAATAATGGCCATTGAAAGTAACGCTGAGATTATTATAGCCAATAATTGCTTTTTATTCCTTAGATCCAAGTTAAAATGGAACGTTTCAGCTTTCAGTAACAATTTAACAGGATTTGGATATGGCATTCACACTTCTGGCTTCAAAAAGCAGGTGTCTTTCACATGAAAATCCAAGCACATATTTGAAAAGAACTTTTTATACCTATGCTTAGCTGATGCTAACCTCCAAGAGAGTGACTCATTGCACCTTCTTGAGCT
>CAHIKZ030005353.1:2412500-2452500 GCA_903632075.3 Acanthosepion pharaonis | reverse complement strand
GAATGTTAGTTGTTTTTTTTTTTGCAGTATGATTTTCCCTGTACAAAACCCAGGAGACACTTGGGTTACGTTAAGGGGCAGTTTATATGGATAGGAGGGGAAGATAATGGTTAACTCTAGACTTGAACAGTTTAAGATTGTAGTAATCGAGGAAACATCCTCTTTAGACTCTGTTCCATAGTGCAGTGGTTTGCAGGAAGAAATCGTTTGAGTGGAACTTACTTCTCACTAATGGAATACAGAGGGAATGAGGGTGGTTTGTTACTATGTAAGTGGCATGGCAGATCCTAGCCATGAAGGTTAATCTAAGTGGAATGAGGAGATGAAGTTCATCTGAGCACTTTTCATGGTAGTAGTGATAGAGCAGTGAGTGACTCGCCACATCCTGCCTGTAAGAGAGAGGTTGGAGGGTGGAAAATAATTCATCCCCCACAATGACTGAGACATGTTTGAACTCTATTGAGACTGGAAAGTGAGGAATGGGCAGCTAGTGGTAGTTCAGGGTTTGATCGATGGTGATGGAATGTAATTAGTTTTTTTTTTGTTTTGTTATTTAAAGAAGAGGGTACAAATGAAAAGATTAAAAATTGACAAGGTTCTTCACTTCACGGAAGCAGACATTAAACACCTGAGAGCATTATCACCTCCTCTATCTCTTCTTTCTTATTATATATGTTTCTTTTTTCTTACTAAAATCAAACAGTGTTTCTGATATGTCTTTTTCTTCTGTCCTTCCTCACAATCAAAATAGGAATAGTCCATTATTTATGTGAGGTAATGGCAGGGCATAATGCATGTGCTAAATAACTTTCTAATTACTGAATGAACAAGTAGAATTATAGTAATATTCATTTAATATACTTGGAAAAACAGATATGATTTTCTACAGTATTATTTCTGGCAATATTTTAAATATTCTTTCTCACAAAATAAATAAAGCTTCACAGATAATACAAGACAGATTGATTAATTAATTTGTCTCTTTAACAGCATATCAACACCTTATGGGTCATTTAATGCTAAAATTTAATTTTCTTGGGAGCTTGGAAGTAATAAAACATGTTATTCTGCTTTCACAATTGAATTCATGGTAGATAATACTCAACTTTTGTATGGACATAATTACTAGAGGCAATGATATGAATGATTTACATTGTAGTTTTGTTGAAGTTATATTTTGGAATACAGTTTGATTTAAGAAATTGTTGGATATTATACAGATTAATGCCATGAAAGTGTTCATGTTGGTTGTTTGGCAGCATTTTAAAGAGATTTGAATGAAGTCACTACAATTTGTGCATATTGTTGGTAATTTTTTTATTTATAAAAATGTATTGCTAGTATTTTTATACTTTTAGAGAGCTTTGTTTGGGGGATTCACTATTTACCCATAGCTTTACTAACAAGTCCTACCACCCTGGGTCAGAGTGTATCTAGGAACAACAGCCATTAAAAGGTGGTTTCATGTCCCTCAAAACATCTAATCTCCCAACCAGAGACCTTGTTGTCAGATGTAGTTTATCGGCATACTCAGGATTAGCAAGACTGATAATAATAATAATATTAAAAGTAACTATCATAAGAGCTGTATCTACCATAAAGATTGTTTCATGAACACTTAAAAAATTAAAGATTTTATATTGTTAACATGAATTTTAATCTGTATATTTTTTGTAATAAAAAGGCACACATTAATGTGTTGTATAGGATTTCTAGCAAATCCAGATTAGATTAAACACAGTTCTTTACTCTTATTTTTAAGTTTTGAAATATTAAAAGTTTTTTTTTTTAAACTGAACTCCCTCCCCACAACCAAATAATAAAAAAGACTACACCAAATAAATTTCCAAACTTTCAGTTTTATTACCATTTTTATCTTGAACAATGACACTCATTCTCTTTCTGGTTGAATCAAAATCAAGACATTGAAGAAGTTTATATTTTTCAAGTTCTCCATTCACTGTAATTTGTAAATGGTTATCATATTTTCCATGATATACTATTCCATATCTGAAAATAATCAAATTCAACAGAAAAATATATTTTCATGTAAAACATTGTAAATAACAGACTGTCAAAAAGATTTGGTTTACTAAAAAATGTAGCAATATTGGAAATTTTTGTTTTGTCTGCAATTATTTTGGTAGTACTTGTGAATTGCATAGAAGCACTAAGTGTTGGGAAAAATTAATTTTTTGTTATCAGGGAGGCAGAAATTTTTTATGAGGGTCTACTTTCTTTTTTTATCTCATTAGAATATAATCTATTCTTATAATTACAATGAAGTAAAATGTATTTTTTGTGTTTGTATAGAAAAGAATACTGAACTCTTATGTAATATCAGGCCTACTATATGGCAGTGAATGCTGGACAATCTTCTCACAGATGAAGAAGAGACTTGAGGTAACAGAAAGGTAGTTCTACAGAAGGATGCTGAGAATACCATGGACTGAACATGTGAGCAATGACAAAGTTTTAAGAAAAATGGAAATAAAAAGGACATTTATATTTAGATTCAGAAAGAGACAATTGAAATTTCTAGTGCACATAATGAGGATTGAGAGTTTGGAAAATTTGATACTCACAGGGCATACTAAAGGCAAAAAGGGAAAGAGGAAAACAAAATGAATAACCTAATGAGCTTGTGTAAATGGTTGGGAGAACAGGGACTATGAGGGAGAGCAAAAAGACAAACCTTAGTCAGAGTTACAAAAGACAGGAAGTTATTAAAAGTCATGATCAATCACGTCCAGAAGGGACATGGCACATAGATGATTTGTGTGGGTGTGCATATATCAGACTAATAAGTGAATGACAAAATAGAAAAAAAATTAGTGACACATTTCATTCTGAGAAGGAAATTCTTCAGACTAATAACTGTTTTGTTGATAGCATCAATTTTATATAAAAAAGACACAAGGAAAGTTGTAGAGGAAAAAAAATAGAGAAATCACTGAATATAGTTTACATTAAAATGTTAAAAATGCAGAAATGTTATGGTGATAGAGAAATAAAAATAAATAATAAGACCAAAATTTGACCATTTCTAAAAGTAAACATTAAAAAATTGCCAAGCAAAAAAAAGTCATAGTTCAACCAATCAATCAGAAAACTTCCACTACCAGAATGTAAGAAAAGAAATAAAGAAATAATAACAAGAAGACCAAAATTTCACAATTTCTAAAAATAGATAGTTTAACCAAGCAATCAGGAAGCAAGAGTTGAAATTTCTAAGACATGTAATGAATAAAGAAGGCTTGGAATATTTGATACTCACAGAACATATTGAAGGCAAGATGGGCAGAGGAAAACAACACATAACCTCTTACCTAATGGTAGAACATCCATTTACTCAAAACTTATTAAGATCTACAAAGGACAAGAAATTATAAAGAGCTATGATCACCAATGTTCTGAACAGACATGGCACATAAAAGATTTTTTCTGTTTTGACTGTAAATCTTTGGGTTTCAGATGACAAAACAATTAAAGTAAAGGGGATAATTTAAAATCTACTTATGTAATTTATTGAAATTATATTGATTATAGGAATTTATTAATTTTTCTTTTTTATATAATTAAGCCCAGTTAAGTCATTTTACAAATCAATGAATTGTTTACCTTCGGCAGGCTTCTACAAATGCTTTTTCATCAGGAGATGCAGCTTGATAATCATATTTTTCCCCTGTTTCACAAAATATGTTTTCTACATCCCCAAATGTCTTACGTGGGTGGTCCACCCTCACAGTATGACATAGGGCAAGAACTTTGAAAAATTCTTTTGCTTTCTCCTGTCGAAAAACAAAGCAGAACCAATTATAGAAATATTTTTGTGCTATAGTGTATTTGAATATTTACTTTGACCTAGCAAGAAAATATATTTACCATGTAATCTTAATGAAGACTTAATATTTATTAATTTTTTATTAGTATTTTCATTACAGATTTTACATTCAGTAATTATCCAACATCTCATTGATAATCCTATTTGTGCTAACACTTCTTCAAATAACTGTTTCCATATTCTGAATGTTATATGCTTGTCATTTCATTTGAGGATTCTTAAATCTAGATGACAACTGTCTCTTTATAAGCAAAAACAGTTTCTTTATTCCCTAAAACTTCCTGGTATTACTTAAGTTGGCTTACTATCTATCTTTCTTATTTTTCTTTTTTCTTGTGAGATGACAAATAAGGATTACATTTGGAACATTTTATCTCGTTTTTTTTTTTTAGGAATTTACTTTTATTATTTTTTGTTTTAAATTTATCAACAATCCTCTTAGGAGGACTTACACTACCTTTTCCTTTTCCAATAGTGGTTTTCAACATGTTTCCACTTCTTCATGCTATACTTAAGTTAATCTTCTTCATTTTAATTTCAGTTGCTTTTTATTGCAGCTGCTTAGAACATTATATAGTCATTAATAAACAGTAACAATGAGAGGAAAAAAAAAGTTTTTTGGCAAGACTTAAACTCATGTATGTCCCTTTTGCCTCAGTAAACCTATAAAAATAGCTGCTGTTATCATTTAAGTTATAAAAGCTTAATAGCAGAAGTTTATGTCTAACTACATAGGCTTGTTTCAACAGTTTCTCAGTCTTACCATGTTTAATGTTGTTTACATACACTCATAATATATTAACTTGAAAGTTTATCATACAAACCTGCAAAAAAATGGTGTCAAAAAGGTTTTTTCTCTTGACACCATTATTCCCTTGGCAATTTTTATTGTTTTTAAAAAGCTTTTTAGAATTTTAATAAAACCCAAACATGAAACTAGATTATTAATTTTTTTCATGAGAATTGTCAACAAAAATGTTAAACACTATTCTTGTAAATAAACAATCTAGTGTTTTTTGTTCTTTTATTAACAATTGTTGAGAAAAAAAGATTGCATAAATTCATTTTTAAATGTTTAGGTGTTATCAATAATCAAGAGTGGTCTCCCCTTGTTTTGTTACTCTCCTCTTTGAGAGAGCTATTTCTGTTTACTGGGATTATAAAAGGACACCATATGCGAACCTGTTATTCTCAGTTGTTTAAAGCTTTCTTAAAGCCTATACCTGCATACTTTTGTCATTACATTAGTTTTTATTGAAATTCTAAAAATAGCTTTTCAAAACAACTGGAAATTGCTATGAGAGTAAACAGTAATGGCAGTGTCAAGAGCAAAATCATCACTTTGATGCATCATATTTTTGTGGGTATGTTTGTCAAACTTTGCCAAATTTTTACAGTGTAACCCGGATATAAGAGACCCAGATATAAGAGAAACCCGGATATAAGAGAGATTTTCTCTGGTCCCAAATTAGAGACTGTGTTAATGTATATAAATTAGACCAAACACGGATATAAGAGAAATCCGGATATAAGAGACTTCTTCTCTGGTCCCAACAACTCTCTTATATCCGGGTTACACTGTATTATATGGTGCATCATCAATTATTACTATTTCTTTTACTAGTATCATTTTCATCTTAATATTCCAGATGTTTTTCATTGCAATCACTCAGGTTATTATGTTATGACCAATGTGGATTGAAAATAAATAAATTTCTGGGTAGTTGCAAAGAAAGGCATCTGAAATTAAGATGAAAGTGATAATAGTAAAACATTAATAATGGTTGAAAATGCTTCCTCTATTAAGAATTCAAGATAATATTAAGATTTCTTCCAATCTATTAAATAAAGCAAAAAGTATTTATTTAAACAGAATAATTTTTAAATTCACCATCACACTAAGATGATTTTCATATATTAGTTGAGCATTGCCGATCATAAACTTGTATGTGTGACTTTACAATTATCTACAGAGTAAAGATCTAACTACAGATGTATTATAATATTACATCCATCTTAGCTTTCACAAGGAAATATCTTATATAGAAGTTCCACTTACTTCTACTTTTATGTCATGGTCTTGCCATATTGCATATTTTTTACTAATGTTATTGGGTAGTGTTCTTATTTAATTCAGGATTACAAATGCTGATTTTCAAGGTATGTAAGTCCTTCACTCTTAGAAGACTCTTCCTATTACTTATTTCTCCTATTTAACACCTGCCAGATTAGTCATTGACTCATTTTGCACCTTCTTAGCATAAAATGCTGTATTCAGTGATCAACAAATAAAGATAAAGACTAATTTTAACTTACATTCAGGAATCTTTCAAATGAATATATTTTTTTATCAATGACAGAACAACTTTAAGTGACACTATCTAATTATAGACATTAAATTCTTACATTTAATTTTAGTACAGGTTTTGGTTGGACATCACAGATTTCAGGTTTTTCACACAAACAATTTGAATAATCTAGAAAGCATTTCCCATCTATGGTGCACTCTCGAAACTGCATATCATTTTCAGTTAGAGTTCCTGTCTTGTCAGTAAATAAATATTCCACCTACAAAAAAAAAAAAAAATGAAAGAATCAGATAAAATGTTTTGTTTTCATTTATACCAGAAATATTAATTTAACACTGAAATTTATTATTCTAAAACTTACTAACAAGCACATTATTTGAAACCATACAATTGAAATGTATACTAGGTCTGATTTTATTATACAATTCAATGTTTTCACAGTAAAATTGGTATTAGCCAATTAATGTTTGTAAAATTTTCAGGATTTATATTATAAATCTTATCAGCTGAAATTCACAGTATATCTATCTGCAATGCAATAAATATATCTGTTTTTATATTTACAAAAACTTATTTGGTGATATGAGGTTTTATTATTCAATTTCAAGGTTGTTTATCATATTGTAATAAATATATATAATAGTACAGTTAAGACTAACTTAAGAGGAATTAGGAGAAATTATATAGCATCTTACCAGCTCATTAACTTTCACATATAAATGTACAAAAACACTTACATACAGTGAAAAATAAATATAAGCAACTACATAAAATGGGTGAAAGTCAAATGGCAAATTGTTCTACAAATTCTTCTAATTAGATCTTAACTTGCTGTTTTTTTTAAACATTAATTTTTACAGTGGCATAATTATCTTACATCTACAAACTTCATATTTCAATATTTAATTTTTAATTCTAGGTATATAAATATTCCCATGTTTTTTTAAGAAAGATGGCCTCAGAAGAGAAAGAAGATTGTAAAATTATTGCATGAAGGAGATACGATGTTGGAAACTGTGAAAAATTTGAAGAGATATCAGAGAACAATTGGAAAAAAGACAGCAATAAGAAAAATTAAATAATTGATTTTTAATAATGTCAGAAAAGGAGATTTGAGAAAAATTAATTGGGAAAGAAAATAAAAAAATTGAATGTAACAAGAAAATATTTGAAGAACCTGGTGTCATGAATGTAAATGGAAAGAAAAGATGCAGAATATTAAGAAAATTGGCTAAAGACATGAAAACAACTAAACTACTATCTTTTTGTGAATGTCACAAAGAGAAACATGGAAATTGGTCAAAGAAATAAAAGACAGATTTCTCCACAGTAATCTTTACTGATGAATACAGATTTGACAGCTGGGCTAGAGGGTAAATATTTATTTGTACACCCACATCATAACAGAATATAACACAGTCAAAGGATGTATGTCCTTTATAAAGATAGTCAACCAACATAACAGTGAGGGTGAAATAATGTTTTGGGCTAGTATTGTTTGTAGTAAAATTATAGATTCCTTTAACGTTGATGAATGTATCAAGATAAAAGCAGAGAATTATTTTAAGTCTTTGGACAAGATGTTTTTTGAGTGATACAGGTCACAATAAAGAAGCTTTAAATTAAAAAGACAAGATAATGCTTCTTCTCATTTGGCAAAGCAAACTATTGCCTATTTTGTAAAAAATAATAGTGGAATGGTCGCCTAGTCACTTCAGATACTAATCCATTAAAAAACTTGTCTATTATTAAAAAAATAAAGATGTATATGAGAACAGAAAGCAATGTTCAAGCAAAGAAGATCTCTGGGAGGAAATATCAACTATGTAATGTTAAAATTGAATGAGAATAATTATTTTACAAAATCAATGATTAAAATACTTATGAAGGTTATAGAATGTCAATGAGTTTATATTAACATATAAAATAAGAGAATAATAATTTATTCATGCATTGTAGATATCAAATATATAGCTCTATACTCAAGATCTTTGGGATTTATTTATAAATAAAAAAAATTGTTACACTTTAGTTTTATTATGCAAACAATCTGTCATCCACAAAGCTATTTATTAGTCAATATCAATAATAAGAATAGCTATAATACGATGATATATCCCTTGAAAATTTGCCCACCTCAGTTGTTTAATGTTAAATTTATTGGAAAAAGCATTTAACTTGTATAATAACATAGCATTTAGTCAAAAGGATTTTTGAGAGAACAATAAGAGGAAAAATCCCTTCATGTGGTCTGAAATTATGATCTTTCTTATTTGTATTATTTACATGTGATCTATTGGCTTAATCTTTGTTATTATTATTGCAACAATGATTCAGCCATTGTTCCCATCAGCCTTCACCAGTTACTTGTTGATCCAAGTAAACTTCAGGTACTTTTTTAATTAAACTCTTTATTTAATATTAAGGCCAGAGGGCACAACAGCCAACAAAACATTGTGATAACAACAAAGATGAGAACAACTGTATGCATATAAATAACAATAACTCTTCAACTCAGAAATTCAGAAAGGATATTCTTTCTATTTGTTTTGTTATAATTATTAAAACAATTCAGTATTTGGAATATTTTCAATTTTTGTATTAACCACTAACTCAAATTTGAAAGAAATTAAAATATAAAATATATACTTGAAAATGTAAGATTTTTATGAATAAAATGAATAAGCAATAAGTAAAATCTATCTTCAGCAATGTTTCCTAAAAGAGAAAATTTACTTATCCTGCTATATTATTAATTCATGTCAAATTAAACTTTACTAAAACAATAAATATACATAACTGAAAAAAAGATGAAAACAAGAAAAAAAACTTATTTAGAATTTCTTGAGATGAGATTTTTTTTAAATAGCAAAATAAATATATACAATGTGCATTCGATTGGTTAAGAAACGAAAAACAGATCAATTATTAAAGAACTATCATGGAGGTTTTGAAGCTGGGTTATTATTAGATCAGGTGATCATGGGGAAAAGGAATGAAGAGATAAAAGATTCTGAATTACAACTTACCTGTCCTAACTCTTCATTCAGATCTGAGGTATTTGCTTTGGCAGGAATGTCTGATTTTTCATCATACATCATTTTATCCCAACCAATAAACATAGATCCAATAAACTTTTGAACTTCTGTGAAAAATAAACAAAAAATGATATATCTGAGAAAGTATCAAGCATAAAATATGACAAAACTAGTCTGAAAAACAATCAATGTGCATTCATCACTAATTTGTTAGAGAAAAAAAAACAACCTTTTCATTGTTTTTGACAACATATTCCTAATTTTTTCTTTTGATATTTTAAAATTTGATGAGTTTTTGTACAGAGTTAAGAATATATACAATTACATATAGAAAAACTTCATGCATAAATAATGTATAATAAAAATGGATAATTAAAAAAACTCTGCAATATAAATGTCGAAATAACAAAACAGCAAGAACCGATGAGATTGGCATTGAGATATTGATTGACTAAAATGACTTTAGAGTTGATAAAGTTTACTGAAATGATAAATGGAATAGTCAATAGCAACAAAATACTGAAGTATCTAAGTAAATATGTAGAGTAAGTAGCCATAGTTAAATGTAAATGCCTAAACAAACAGAATTGACAAAGTTTGTAACAAATGATAACAAGAAAAAAAAACAGGGCAAAAAAATAATGAGAAAGCAAACAATATATATAAGACAAAGCAAGTAATAAGGCAAAATGTTCATAAATTAAGAATTGGTATTGACTCACAAGAGTGAATATGGATAAATGACTAGCATTCAGGCTTCAAGACAAGACAAACCTGTATTGAGTCAAATGAGACTGAGAAGTGGAAGAAACCCCAGCAGTGGGGAGGGGGAAGTATTTTGCAATCATTTCCACAGATTGGAACCAGCATTTCCATAATACTAGCAAGGAACCAAGTGCAAATGAATGCAAAGTTTATTGAAGAATCTGCTGGATAAGCTACATAGTCAGTCAGTTATGTGCCATGTGTAATACATGCATCAATACATGACTGACAAGGCAGATTTTTTCCCGCAGTAGGTTGCCATTTCTTTCTGCGGTAGACCAGTTGCTATAGAACCCAGCCTGTCCTGCTATTTACCCATAGCTGTGGAGAGAAGAAGAGGATTTATACCTTTCCCAAGGGTATTAGCACATAAGTGAATGTAATGGATCTGACTGGATTTTGAACTTGGCTCTCTGATTCCTCAATTCAAGCCGCTATCCATTACTCCACCATGCCTCCTCTGTTACATAACAAAACTAGTAATTATGATTCTACTGAATAGAACTTGTAGCAAAACCAGACTGGAAATAAAAGAACAACAATGTGGTTTTGTTTAGGATGATAGAACAATGCTTTGCAGAAAGATCTAAAGCCTATGTTTCATAGATTACACAAAAGCATTTCTTTAAATTTTAGGAAAGCTTGATATACATGGAAAGGATATTTATAATCTACAATATATATTGGGAACAAATGACATGTATGAGAATAAAGGATAAGTGAATACATGAAAATAGAAAGGAGTGAAACAAGAGTGTCTTTTCTCACCTATGGACTAAGATAATTCTAATTGAATTAAATATTAGTGAGTTATGCATCAAGAACATAAAAATCAAAATGGTGCAGAGATTCAACAATCTGGATAATGTAACAACAGAAAGTGAGGCACAGAAATTCAAAGCAAATGAGAATAATATTTCATAAACTGATTACAGTGCTAAAGGCACAAAAATAATAATATTAGAAATGAAGAGAAAAATGCTGGATTGCTATTTCGTGTTTGATCTTCCATACAACAGTGAATGCTGGACAATTTTTTCACAAATGAAGAAAAGGCATTGAAACAAGAGAAATGTGGTTCTACTGATGAATGTTGAAAATAGACAAATTATGTGAGAAGTGAACAAGAAGAATAGAAGATATGAAGAAATTGTTACTAACAAGACAGTTGAAACTTTGGGAAAACATAATGAGGAAAGAAAGCTTAGAGAATTTAACACTAACAAGACATATCGAAGGCAAGATAAGCAAAGGTAAGGTATTTGATAAGTTGGAACAAATTCATGGTAGAATAAATAGCATAAAAACAAAAAGGGATAATAAAGGAACAAGTATTACTGAAACCACAAAAGACAGGAAGTTGTGGAGAGCCATGATCACCCATGTCCTAAAAGGAAATGGGAGATAAAGAGAGAGAAAGAGAGAAAATTTCTGTTTTGTTCATTTTAAATCAACTAGTCAGATTTCATGTGAATATATTAAGAGAGATGTTTATTGATTATTAATTAGTATTGTACAAGTAACCATAACATGTAAATTAACTTACCATAAAAAATGTATATTAATTAAACTAATAATCAAGTACATCAGTGAATTTAGCAAAGAATATAATTATAAGCATGAATGAGTGGGAAGCATGGTCAACTAGGATCTGTGCAAAAATCTGCTGCTTAGCTATATATACTAATGGTATATGCACAAACCAGAATCTGTTTTAAAGAGAAAACATTAAATTCTCTGGAACTGAAATTAAATAGATTACTCAATCTAGGCCATAAGTATTGTGACAAAGAGAAAAAAAATACATGGATTGTGCTATTCCAACAGGCCATAGAGTAAAAAACTGAATAAATGTCTGACTTTACTAAAGAACTGAAGAAATTATAAAACATTAAGATAATAGTTGTATGAATAAGTGGAATAATTGCAAAAAGGCCTTGCAGAATGACTGGAGGAACTGGAAATCCAAAGAAGAATTCCAGACTGGATTTGATTTTATTTGATTGTTGGCTTTAAAGGCATATCAACCTTCATTAGGTCACCAGACAATGGAATTACCAAAAATCCAAGGAAAAATTCCAGACAATGGAATTATCAAGATCACTTATGTGAATGCTGGAGTATTGAGGAGACTCATGTAAACCATCTGAGGAAGGCTCAATTAACTTCACAAGGAAATAAAAATAACACAGCAAGAAATGAAAACATGAATCCTGCTTCCAATATACATGGTTATTTATTTACGGATTCAGATATGTAGAAAAATCACGTGGTAGAGATAAACACTTAGTTGTGGAGCAAGCTAAGTGAACAATAATCCAACCTTTAGAAAGAGAGCTATTTATGTTGCCATAGAGCATCTCATTGTGCTAAAGTGGGCTGTGATTGGCTGCTGGTACCTGAGTGGAGGTATTTCTATATAAATACCAGCTTGATTCATCTGTTAGTTTGCAGGGTTTGTATTAAGTTACAACCTGCTTTATTTTTGTCTGCCAGCTGGACGCTAGCTGGGACCTTTACACCGGTAAGTGCTGTTTATTATTGTTATTCTACAAGATAGAGCCACAGTTGTTAAGGAGGTTGGTGATATTTGGGTCAACTTCACTGTTACTTCTCTCTTCTCTCATGACAAACAAACAGACAGACCAAACCTACTCTTCAGCTAGTAAGGATCCAAATCTTACTTTAATCATCTTTCCTCCATCACCGACTGCTGACTCTCACCTATCAGCTACTGTCTATCTCTACATCACATCTCTACCAATGACCTGTCATCTGTCAACAGGTGGCTCAAAATCAATTTACTCTCTCACTCTGTATATATAAGTCTATGATTGGAATTCTCTAACTTCCAGCCAAGTGGCACTTGATCACAAAATTTTTTATTTATACTTCCCTTCAGCCAATGGGGTTGCCACTTTGAAGATCTTACTTTTAGACTTTACTGTCTACATATTCATAACACCTGAACCAGATCAAATCCTTTAGAGCCCACTTGATTTTGTGTGTCCTAAGCCAGTTCAAGTGGGAACCTAATGTGTCAAGATGACTAAAATATGGAGACAAGGTTTAAAAGTAAAATTTTAAAAAATAGTGAAATAAAGTATAATAGTATAAAGAAAAGAAAGCAGAGAAAATATTAAGAGAAATTTAGATAAGCCAATAAAATACATAAACCTAAAAGGAAATAGACAGCAATTAAAAAAGTAAAAAAATTCTTATACAAACCTATAGTAACATAAAGAGATATAGGAATAATATAATTCAGGATAACAAGGAATGCCAATAAATCTTGGATTACAGTGGTTGCCTGGAATAAATAATAATGCATTCAATTTTTTGTTTAGCAATGTTACAAAACATTATTGCATAATAATGTCTAGCGTTAATATTTAATGCACCAGAAAAATATTAAAACATTAACTTTTAAGCTTTATGCTCTTTTTTATAATTCATAAGATTAATTAGAAAACAAAATTGGATTTAAAATCTAATTTTATTTTAGTCTCAGATTATTTGTGCTGTTGAAATAGTGACAAATAAATTAATAAAGTTAATTAGAATATTATTTTAGCCCCAATGGAAAAAAGAAAATATTCATATACCTCTATCCATGAAGAGAACAACATTCCAACCATGAGACCAGTTCTCTAATTTAATGAATTTGGTTCTTATTGGGTTAGCCAAAAGTGTGGCCTTGTGACAGACTAAGATTATTAAATGACTATGTATAGAAGAAGCATTATTGATATTTCTTCATTTTTTTCATTTTTTTTTATATATTAATATGCACAAAGTAACAAAATCACAAATAAAAAAGTTGCACGTCAAGATCTTACTAAACACAAGAGTAAAGGAAGTTACAAAAATATTTTCTATAAAAAATTAATAATTATTATTATAGCCTCAATTAATCAAAAGTCAAAGAAATTTTTTTAAAGCAGAAAAAATTATGCTGAAAAATTTTTTTTTCAGCATAATTTTTTCATTATGACTTCATTTAATCACTGGAAAATTAAAAAGAAAACATAATTACATGACTTGAATTGCAAGAATTAAGGGAAACTTTTTCTACCTTGTTTAAAATTTGTTTTCTATAATGTAACAAATGCTTCAATATTAACAATTTCAGAATTTCTCAGCCTATTAATTTTTAATTTTCTAATTTGTTCTTTTCTAGAAGTAGATTTTATTTTTTGATTAAAGTACAATTCATTTTATTTCCTTAAAAATCAAAAATATCCTATAACCAATGATTTCTTAGAATCAACAATGGTAAATCATAGGCTGTAATGGTCACATTCTAAAAGAACTGATCAGAGTATGATATTGTAGTGTCTTAATAAACATTATCAGCAGCAGCCCAGAGGGTACAAAAACAGGTGAACACTTAAGTAAATCTTTCCTGTTTTTCCTCTTTTCAAAGTGTGTGCCATCAACTTTTCACACCAAAGCAAAAAGGTGTATGGATGATTCACAGACACACCTACACAGGCAAGTCAAACCCAAATACATTAACAATTTTTTGTTGTGTATTCCATTTTTGTCTCTAGGTAAAAAAAATACTCTTAAACTTTCCTTTTGTTATTTTTTGTTAAATAAATGTTATCTTATATTGCAGATCAATCGGTCTCTGTTATTTTGTACATGCACTATTTCACCACCATTATTTCATGTAAACTTTTCTTGTAAGAGACGTTATAAATTAATTATAGAAGTAGCCAACACACTAAAAAGCAAAGAATAAAATGTTTATTAAAGAGATAGGAAAATGGAGAAGAAAAAGAAAAATAACAAAAAGGACTCATATTGAGAATTGGATATTTAACATATTCAAAAAATATCCAACATATGATGGAACTTACACTGACTGTCATGTTTATATCCAAGTACCAAATATTCATATCAGCTGTATAAAAGTGGTTAAACCAATATTTCAAAGCTGTACAAATCACAGCTTCTAGAATCAGGATCATTAAAAAAACTTTCAAATATAAATTCATTCTCCTGAAAGTAGAAAATTATTAATAGTGAGATATTAAATTTATGGATATGCAGAGATAATAATCTGAGACTTGAAGCAACACAAATTTGGTTCTACAGAAGGATGCTGAGAATACTGTGGACTGAACATGTGAGTAACAACAAAGTTTTGGAGAAAATGGAAACAAAAAGCAAACTATTACTTCACATCAGAAAGAGACAGTTCCGGTTTTCTAGGACACATAATGAGAAAAGAGGGTTACTCACAGAGGGACAGATAGAGAGACAGAGGAAAACAATGAATAACATACTTAATGAGCGTGAGTAAATGGCTGGTAAAACAGGGCTTAGGAGAAATAACAGAAAGATAAAATTTATTAAGAGCTACAAGGGACTGGAAGTTGTGGAAAGCCATGATCACCTACATCCTCAGGGACACAGCACATAAAGAATGGAAGTTTGTTATGTCTTTTTGCTTCCTACAGCTGCTTTTGACATTTGTTGTGTTAGTGTTATACCTGACGTACCTATTCTATTATTAATAGACTCTCCCACACATAATAAGTAGTAGTAGTAGTAGTAGCAGTCGCCAGTGAGGCTCAGTCGATGTCGGACATTGAAGTATCAACCATCACAACTAGATTGCTGCGTCATTAACTCTTATATCAAGTTCCTAACATTTTTGTATGTCGAACCTAATTTAGGACGACTTATTGAAATACAAGCCTCCACTGTGAAAACTACTCTACAACAGTTAGTAAACATGTAATCATTAAAGTGAATGGAAGCTTTTATGTATTTGTTTAAGAAATGTTAGATTGTTACTTTAAAAATAAACTTTAGAATTGAGGTTCAGAAACTTGAGCCAATCAGGAATTTCAGCAGAATGATAGGATGTTGGAAATAAAAATTCCAGCTTTGACTGAATGGCAGTTTGAACAAGGCAGGGAAACAAACTGAACTTAGAAGTACACAGAAAATAAAATTCAACAATTGCGAACCAAACGTTTGGTCTTTTCTCAAAGATCATCAATAACATTTGCTATAGCAATATAAAATAATATCAGTTGATTTTTAGTATTATTTTGGATTTTATTAAGTTATGTTTTTCTTAATTAAGAGAATAAGATAAAAGACAAGGAAGTTCATAGTTGAAAAGCTTTAGGGTCTCCCTTCTCTAGGATAACTCTATAATACAATATGATAAAAAAAAACAAATACAAATACCTTGGTATTTCAAACTCAAGTCAACTTTTGCACATAATCAACAGAAATTCAAAAACACTATTCCTGATCAATAGTGGAGAACAAATATCACTAATCCCAGCTTTCCAGTCAGACAAATTAAAGGACCTGGGAAAACTCAGATTACGAGCAGTAAATGGTTCGATTATCCACAGATATGGATATAAATGGATGACAATTTGTCACTGTAGCAGAATTTACAATGGACTTTCATTGTGGATGACATCATTAAACCAATTTTGGGTGTGGACCTTTTGCACCATTATTGTCTGTTAATCAACCTTAAAAGACAACAATTGATTGACACAAAGACTGACATCAAATCTATTGGCTGCCTAAAGTCTGCAACACTTCTTAGTCTCAAAGTTGGAAACATTTTCCAAGTATCAAGACATAACTGAACCAAAACTTAACACTCCTGAGAGAAAACATGACATCAAACACAACATTGAAACATCTTGTCCATTTGTCTTCTCACAACCTTGTCAACTTGCCCCTAATAAACTCAAGATTGCCAAACAGGTATTCCATCACTTAACAAACCTTGGAGTAATTCGCCCTTTGAAAAGTGACCTTCACCTCTACACATGGTACCATCTCATGGAGACCTTGTGGTGATTACCACAAACTGAACATGATTACTCTTCCTGATAGGTACCCAATTTCTAATATTCAAGATTTTACCAGCACTACATGGAACAAATTTTTTTTCAAAACTTGACCTCATCCAAGCCAACCATCAGATACTCATAGAGGACTCTGACATAAAGAAGACAGCTATTACAACACCATTTAAGCATTATGAATTTTTACGTTTATTGTTTGTACTACGGAATGCCTGCTCAATCCTTTCAAAGATTTATGAACCAAGTTCTTCAAGGACTAGATTTGATTTTTGAATTGGTTGATAAAAATGGTATCAAACCATTACCTGAAAGGACTTAAGCTATTTGCTGTTTTCTGGTTCTTAAAACTTGAAAAAATCTTAGCCAATTCCTTTGCATGGTGAATTTTTATTGGAAATTTATCCCCAATTTCATGGAAATAGTTTCTCCATAGACAGATGTTATTCAAGGTCAAAAGAAAAAGAACTGTGATATATATCTTTCTGAAGAAGAGTTGTCAGCCTTTAATTTGGCAAAGGAAAAGTTAGTAACCTCACTTTTCCCAATTATGAAGCAGAATTATACTTGGCAGTTTTATTATTATACCTTCAGTTTTACATTTGGAGCAGTCTTGAAACAACATAAATCAGATGAAAGATTACCTCTGTCTTTCTTCTGAAAGAAATTATTGGAAACTGCTACTCTGTACAGCACTTTTCAATGAGAGTTAATGGCACTGTACTGTACCATTTGACACTTCTGACTTGGAAGGTAAGTCTTTTCATGTGCTCAAGGACCATAAAATTTAATTGGAGCAATCAAAGCGAAATTGAATATCATATTTTCCTTGGGAACTTAGGCATCTTGATTTTATCAGCCAATTTACAACTGTTATTCAACAGAGACTGGCATTCCGCTCTCACCCTTACACTGAAGAAACTTTTAAATGTAGCCGTCTCTTCTACTCCAATAGCTTCATACCTCGCACATCTTGTCTGTGGAACAGCCTTCCCAATTACTGTTTCCCTGAGAGCTATAATCTTCAACTATTCAAATGTAATGTCAATCGATATTTCCAGTTACCTTGATCTATCCACTATCCCTCTCCTCATCCCCTCTTCTATCACTCCTATCTGCTCTCGCTCCAAATCTTCTGCAACCCCCTGCATCCTAGTGGCTTCACGCCTTGCTCAGGGCGTAATGCTTAAAGAAAAAAAAAATATGAAAAGCTCTGCAAATATTGTAGCAGACACACTCTCCAGGAATATTTCTACAATTACTATAACTGCAGTCATCAATTCTGAAGCTATTGCTATTTTTCAAAAAGATGAAGGTCTACAATCTCTTCTAGAGGACAATAATTCTTCATTACAAATGAAGGAAATATATATTTCACAAGTGAAACATTCTATTTGGTGCAACAATTCTACAGGGAATCTGTGGCCTTTTATTCCAAAAACTTTCACTGGAAAATTCTTTGACACTCTGCACACAATATCACACTTGGGTATAAAAGTAACCTGCATGTTAATTAAAAAATATATATCTGGCCTGGAATCAACAAGGATATGAGGGACTGGACATGTCATTATGTACCATGTCAAAAAGACAAAATAGTAAGACATACTAAATCAGCTTCTACATTTTTTCTTCTGTTCCTGACACTCAATTTGACCATGTCCATATCAACATCACTGGATCCTGTCACAAATATTACTATTTCCATACCTGCATTGATAGATTCACACACTGGCCTGAAATAATTCCCCTTACTGATAATATTTTGCATAGGGTTTTATAACTGGTTGGGTCAGCAGATTTGGTGTTCCCATTACCATCACTATGGATAGAGGAACAATTTGAATTCTCACTTTTCATTCCCTAACCAACCTGCTTGGTACAAACAGAATTTGTACAACTGCTTACTATCCTAAAGCTAATGGCAGGATAGAACATTTTCATCATTCTCTAAAGAAATCCATGAAAAAAGCACTGAACTATATTTCTTGGCCTTGGAATATTCTGTTAATGCATTTAGGGCTAAGAACAACTGTAAAATCTGATTCACAGCTGAACTTGTATATGGTACACCTTTACATCTACCAGGTGAGTTAATATCAAACCAAATGAACCTGTTTCATTTGTAGATATGTTGAGATTGAAGATGTCTCAAGTTTCAACCCATCTAGTCAATCAACCCATGTAACATATGTGCCAGAATCACTGAAAAACTGCAACCAAACATCCCTTACAACCAGCTTACAAGGTAGTAAAATGTACAGAGAAACATTTCACTGTTGTGATTAATAATAGACAAGAGAATATTTTTACTAACTGACTAAATATGGCACATTTAGAAAATATTGATGATTTATTAGTAACCACCAAGCCGACACAACCCAGAACTTCAAAGAGTGGTCATCATATTAGATGGCCTAAGAAACTATGTCCTTACCTAACATAATAAAAATTCTCTTTCTTGAGATTGTTGTACAACTATCTTGCTTGAAAGATAGTAGCAGTAGCAGCTCTAAAATAAAACTTAGCCATAGCAGCTTAAATAAACCTTGTATCAGCAGCAGCTCGAATATAATGTGAATGCTAATGTAACTCCCTTTCTTCCTGGTTCCCTCTTTCAAACTGCTGACATGAACTTTCCATGCTGAAGCTACAACGGCTGTGAATGCTGCAGCATAAAACACACAAAGTAAGTTCTCACTATAACTTTTTAATGAACATTTCTTTGTGTATACAATTTATGACTAACAAAAGAAACTCTTATTTTAAACTTTCCTTCTGTTAATTTTGTTTTAATAAATGCTACCTTTACATTGCAAATCAATTGGTCAGTTATTTTGTGCATGTACTCTTTACACCACCATTATTTAACTACTATAAATTGTTCCTGTAAGAAACCTTATGCATTTAATCATTGAAGTAGCTAATCACTAAATTTGATTCATATTTGATCTGTATTTGATCCCAATTATCCTATACTTGTTGATATATTAAATATGAAAAATGCCAAATAAAGTAGCTGCTAGTATGAATAGCCATTAATATGTACTTCAGTTCTTAGATTCCGAGAGTTTCTAAAAAACTGTGTGTATTAATAAGCTTGTTTTATTCATTTCATATTTTTTAAAAATCATATTTTATATCTTGCCATTTTATAACTATGTGATAGCATTGTTGCCTGGCTGTTCTGGCCTATTTTGTAAAAAATAGAAAATAGTTATTTACTGGAAATAAATGATTATAAAGACAATGATATCAATTTCTCTTGGGCATTTTCATTTTAGTCTTGATTGGGTACTTGGCAGTAAGACTAACCTAAAGACACTCCCTAACATCTCTATCTATAAAACAGATGTTTGTCTGTCTGTTTGTGTCTGTCAGTGGTTGTATGTTATTTATGCATGTCCACATTTCTTGACTGATTTTGATGAAATTGTACACACATGTTGCAAATTTATCAAGGTAGGTCAAGACCAACTTTTCAATCTCCAGCCCTACCCCGGGTTTGTCAGATAAATTGATAAAACTGAAAGTGGGTACGACTTTTTGTAAAAACTAAGCCAAAGTTACACGTGAGCAAAATTTTTACTGGATGAACTGATGCTCTTTGCACCTAATGCAAAACAAAGTTCATGTTATGAGGTTTATGTAGAGTGCTTGATAGTTTTCCTGTGACATTGGCTTCACAAAAAAATTGCAAAAAACTGTGAAAAAATCAGGTTTTTCATACCACTTAAAATAAAAAACTTGAATAACTTCATCATTTTTTAGCTGATTTTCTTCAAACATGTTGCAAAAATTTTGGTGTCATGCAAGAAATAAGATAGTGTTGTTTTAGTCCTGCTCATTTACCCACATATAATGAAAAACCATCAAAAACTGTTCAAAAAGCCTGCTTTCGGCCATAAATCCTTGGTTTTTGATCCTATGCTTTCCAAATTTGCCATGTAAATTACATATCACATACAAATTGTCTTGTGTGAATATTTGGTTTAGATTATTTCAGTTAAGTGAACAAAATCTGTGACAAACTAGGTCCAAAATTGTCCTTTGACATTTAGTTTCTTCATATGATTCCATCCTAAATTGGCATTCGAGTAACCTTGGATACAAAGATTGTTTGAAAAGGATTATTGAAGTGTTAAAAGGGAAAAATTTCTGAAGATCCTCTTAATAACCCCAACATTACAGTAAACATCTGAAGGAGGAGGGAGGGGCATTTATGCATTTCCACTTGCAGTTGAATCAAACTCTGACATTTCATCCCTGTTTTTGTTTGATTATTAGATTTGTGAACAATGCCATACTAGTTGAAGGTTATTACAGTCAATTTACTGAATATCTAAAACATTGAAATAATTTAACCCCAAGCAATGACCACACAAGATTTTATTGATGGAATTCCTTTATTAAGAACGATCAAACACTTGCGAAGGACATACCATAAAAAAGATGAGGTGGGGAGTAGCTTAGTATACCAATGGATGATGCATGCAAACAGGACCATAGGCAGACATTTCTAGACTGGACGGTGCAGTAATAAGGGGGATATGCTTATACAATTGCAGCCATGTACACCCAGACAACATTGGGTACTGTGGCTAGTACAATATAATAAAAATGTCACAGAAAAGGTTATTTTATGCTACTATATATCTATGCTTGTTTGTATTTACTTTACCCCGCCACTGAGTCAGGTTGTGACACAAAGTTGGTTTTTAACATGGGGATCTATCTTCATTTCGGCCACTGGTCTTAGCTGGTCTAAGCTAATCATATCTGTGATACTACCAGCACTTACAAGGAGTTTTGTTGGTATCTCATTCAACTCCGCCCCACACATAATAAGCAAGGGAGTTGCAGTCTGGAGAGTTAGGTTGTCAGATGTAAGGGGTGATGTGGTTGCAGAAATTGTCTGACAGGCATGACTAGCTTCTCCTGCTTGTGTGGCATGGTGTAGAGTCCTATTGCCAGACATAGGGTCTTCCAGTAGCAACCCTCTTGAGCCAGGAAAGCACTACCTCTTCAAGGAACTTGATGTAGGCCTCTGTGTTGAGCCCTCACCATCAAATTCATGAGTTTTTTCTTATCAGAATGATCAGAGTGATTTTTCTGAACTGCCGTACCTTTGTAATCACCATTAGACTCATCCAACTCTTTCCAAATCCTCTGCACTGACCTTAGATTGACACCCAAACACTCTGAAATGTTCTTATTGGAGGTTCTGGCACAAATGCCAAGCAGTACATGTTTCCAAATTTCTGGCAGAGTGAATTACATCATGTGCTCTTTTTTTCACAGATAGGGTTCAACTGATGCGACTATACTGTGTAGATCACATAAATAAAAACAACAATGCACATGTGCAAAATTAAAAATATAAAATGGCAACATTTTATCCATTGCACCCTGTATATATATATATACATACATACATACACATATATATATATATATTAAAAAAAGAAAGAGAAACCGCAAATATTCTTGGTTGCAATGTGGATCCTCAAAAAAAATATCATGACTCATTCTCCACAACTCTGTCACACGTGTCTCTTGTATACACACACACATACACACATCAAACAAATTTAAGCCAGAACTAAATAGATCATAACACCACATGCAAAAGCACATAACATGCACACATAGTGACCAAATACAGTGATCAAACCACTCACATACATGCACGCATGCTCACATGCAGGTGTTTGTGGGGCACAAATGTGTATGTATATATATATATATATATATATATATATTTGACAAAAGCAGGAGAACTACTCACAGGCATGCAAACAAACGCCACACAACTTAGGAAGTATGAGTGTATGTGTATACATATATATATATATGTGTGTATGTATGTGTGTATACTGATTCCATATATTATATATATATATATATATATATATATATATATATATATATATATATACTAGCAGTAGAGCCCAGCATTGCCGGGGATGTAACAGTAAGAGATAGATCAAGTATCGACCATCATAAAGACTGAAAAAATAAAATTGACAAACATTATTGTTTAAGGTTGACGGACACGCATGTCTTAATTAGTTTTATTTTATTTTTTTTTTTATGAATTGGTCAAACTCAAACAAAAACATTGTTTTCAATCGTTATGAGTCTACCGATTGAATAGAATTTTATTATAAACAATTGTCTTGTAAATGGAATTTTTAAAGCATTCTGAATGTAAAAATAAAGAAAAAAGTGTGCAAGACAATAATCTCGTGATGCCTTTTAATCATGTTTTCAAATTGATTTTGTGCAAAAAAAACAATTGTGTTTTTCAATTTTTTGGCGCTGTTAGAACCACCGCAAAGGTAATTTTTACGTAGTCCTGTGAAGTTTTGTTGAAATCGGTTGAAAAATGTAGGAAATCCGATCCAATATATAAACGTACAGACACACACACACACTCTGCGTTTTATAATAAGTAAGATATATATATATACACACACATATATATATATATATATATACACACACATATATATATATATGTCAACAGTAGGCAATGTAAGTTTCATAAAGACATATCTTAAAAAATATTATTTATGCTATTTCCACATGAAAATTTAGATATTTGGATGTCTAAAGCAAAACAAATGATGCATTCTCTTTGTTTAACAGTGCTTCTAGGGACACAAAATTAGTATTTCTATCATTGGTTGAAAAGTCTGAGAGTCCAATTCTTGACAAACCAACACAGAGTTCATAGGAAAAGCATGGAAGGTCAGAAATTTTATCATTTAGCATGATTTCTTTGTTTTCTTGGCATCTTTTTAAATATTCAATTTCATAAATATCCTAAATAAACTTAAAAATAATTAAATTCTTGAAAAGCATCAAGAAGGATCCTTAATATGCAAAAGTAAGGAAAAACTATCTTTGCAGTTTGAAAATAGTGGATTAAAAAGATATTTATTTTAAAAAATACAATTCAGAAAAAATTTCCAAAACTGCAAAATTTTTTTCACAACACATATTGATTTTATTTATTGCCAGTTGACAACAGAAAGAAAATAAATTCTTAAATAAACTGAAATATATTGAAAATTAAAAAAAACTTACATCAAAATTAAAAAACAAAAGTTTGTCTGACAGTTGTAGTGAGATGTTAAGTGGTTTATGAAGAAGCTCATAAAAGATCTGACAGTTTTTTTTTTTTTAACTATCTTATACAATATGCAGGAAGAGAAATCAAAATTATTAAAAGTAATTTTTATTTGTTTATTAACATGGCTTGATAAAAACTCCAAACTAAACTTTATTAAAAACTATTCTTGACTAAGCTGGCCCTAGAGTCTTCCAAACAACATGGCTATTAAGAATCATTCAAGGTAAACACCTGTATCTATATACTGTTGAAATTTATTTTAAAAAACCCTACAAGATTCAATTATTCAACTTGTAATGATTACAAAACAAAGGTTGTGGTACTTACTTTTCAATTCTAGAAAATTTTGTACTTTTAAATTTAGAATTCAATGCCATTTTTGTTTCCTGACCTGTATAAACTGCACATCCTGGACATAAAATATTTGAAAAATTAATTTAAAAAATGCACTAAACATAAATCAAATAAATAACAAGAAATTTCAATAAAAATTTAAGAAATAATAATTTTGGGGGTTGTTGGTTGTAAGGATTTACATTTAAGATTTTGATTGTAATTCTGTTAGTACAATGGGATGTTTGAATACCTGACAAAATGTTTTTCTTTTCTATTTAGCAAGTGACAAATCAAATTTTCATCATTAGTCAAGTAGCTTTCTGAATCTGTCAAATAACTACAAGGAATTTCTTATTTTAGTCATAATATTTGTGGGAATTACAAACAGTTTTGTTTATTTACTGAAAATAAAATGAAACTTATTTTTGCATAATTGAACTTTAAAAATTTACACATTTATTTTTTAATACTGGCCTTTTAATTTGATCTATCAAAATAAAAAAAAAAACTTTTGTTTATTTCATTTTTATTTATTCTATAAAAACTGGAAAGAACACTCAAGACAATATATAAGAAGAAAATTAAGAACTAAATGATATATGTATAATATTTTAAATGGGGTGCTTTAAAACCCCATAATATTAATGCTATGACAATACACCACAGTATTAATGAAGGATTAAAAGAGCTTTTAGGCCTGATGATATTTAATAGGTGTAAACATGATTCAAAACAAAAGTTTAATTTAAATAATTAAACTACATTTTCATACATTATTCTGACAGTGACTATTCTGTCATATATATCCTATACAAAATTAATTTTTCTCTTCATGTGACATCTGGAGGCATAGCCAGTGTTATTAAAAACTAACAAACAAATGAGTCATTTAAAAAATAATAAATAAAACATGCACAAATATATTCTATATTTTGCTTCTTTCAGACATTTTATACTTCTGTTTTGTGTTTAGATATCAGCATTCTTAATCTTTCTCAGTTGCATTTAAAAAAAATCGACATTTTAAATTTTATCACAATAAATACTACAGATTGAAGTGATAAAATCTACCTTCATTATATTTTTTTCAATAGATTACTATTGACCATAATCTTTTAAATATAGAAATATATGCTACAAGAAGCTTAGTTTTCATTTATTATTATAACAATGATTACATAGATAAAAAGAAAATCTTTATTTACATGTGGGCAATTGTCATCATCTTTGTTGTTGTTATCAAAATATTTGGGTAATTGTGTTCTCTGGCCTTCGTCGGGTCCTTGTTGATCTGGGTGACCTTCTGGGAATTTTGAATGGAACCCTTTATTTAATCTACAGGGATTGATTCTTCTCATTCTGATGCCCATATCTAGGGATATCTCATCTAATTCTTATTTAGTACTCCTCAGTTATTGCTCACCCTATTTACACTGAGTTCAAGTATCTATTGCCTGATCCAGGAATTGAAATCACAATGGCTGCCACCAAATTCATGAACCAGTACTTTAATCCACTAGACAATTTTCCTATGAGATAATCCTAGTGTATTACTGTTAGCAAAATGAGAACAATTTATCCCATAGATTAAATAGAGAGTTCAGTTTGAAGTTCCCTGAAGGTTACTCAGATTAAGACTGGGGAGCATAACAGCCAAAACATTGTAATTAATAACAACAAAGATGAGGAAAATAGTCCTCATGTAAAAATATAAATAATGAGAACTCCTCACCCCAGAAATTCAAACAGAAAAATAAAATCTGATTTAAATGTATCAAGTTCAGATGAATTCATTTTTATTCATTATTTCTGGAGAAGTCAAAATGTTATCAGCATCAAAAGTGGAATTGGTAAGCAGAGTTCAAATTCTGGCTAAGAATGTTTGTATTCACTTTACACTAATAATCTTGGGTAAGTCATGAATCCATATCTTCCCCCACTAGTTATGACTAGTGGCTGACTTGGGCCTTTAGTCTTGGTAAGGTAATCAGTCTAAGGAAAGAATTCTAAATGCAAAACTACACAGATGGCAATAAGAGACCACACCATTATCTTTCACAGAAACTATCAAGACAATATGCAGTTTACAGATATAATAAATAGGAAAGCTGTCGAGAACTATAATTGCTTATATTCTAAAGTGACATAGAATGTAAAAAAATAAACTAAATAATAGAAAGAAAAATATGAGTGATAAGGAGAGAATTTTAATTGTTAAGAAGCCTTGAAAAATTTATCAGATTTTGTATGGATTATTTAATCAAAGATTTTCAAAATGTACTTAAACTTTATTAAATAAATCCAAAATATTCAGTAGTATCTCCTTACCAAAAATATAAGGAGTGTTTCTAAGCCTTGCTCCTCTGAGTAGAATATTTGTTGGGTTCAAAGACAAACAATTTTCCTCCATGTCATCTTTCATTATTGTCATGTGACCAGTGAAAGAATACAAGTCTGGTACTGGTTGTCTATAGATTAAAGTAGCATTTAGTTTGATTATATCTTCCACAGTTTGGTATTTTCTTGTTTCTGGTAAACATGCACATGTCTGTCAAGAAAATTAAAAAAAAAATGTAGCAGGAAACATAACAAGCATGAAATAGATCAAATAGAAGAAGGTAAACAAAACTTATAACTAACTGCCTACAAATTTAGTTTTCTTATAACAATTCAAGTAAATTAAAACATATTCAAATCTGTCCCTCAAATTTTGTCTCATTCAGTTTGATCAATAATAAGAAGCTTTCTCTTTAAATATTTTTAAGCTTGCAAGTCAAGTAAAAACAGAAATTTTAAAACTTGCCATATTCTAAAATGGTTGATTCATTCTATTGTAAGAAATGTCAGATTAGATCCCAAACAGAGTGTTGCTGTCATATCTCATTTGAAGTTCTACAATCCTCACCTTTCAGCCTTGATACAATTCAAAATCTTTTATATGAATTTGTGAGGAAAGGCTTATTCTCCATTCTGCAGCCTCTTTCCGACAGATGCAAATCTATTGCTACTCTGTTGCTATTCCCTTGAGAAATGTTCAGATAAGCTTCATTCTTTTATTCCATCAATTCAAACCTTTACTGCACAATGCTAATTCCATGGAGTCAAATCAGGCTCATTTTCTCCCTATTTTAAATGTAAGGAGAGAATTCCACTCGGACAAGTTTTCCAAGAAACTTCTACTTTGTGGAACAGTCTCCTGTGTGAATGATTCTTTGAACACTACAATCTTAACTTTATGCTCCTTATCCCCACAACCTTTTCTTCCTACCACCACCTTTTTCACCCACCCCATTCATCCTAACCATTTTAACAGTAACCCTCTACCTTGAGTAACTTACAAGCTTTGTATTGGTGAATTTTATTCTAAAAAATCTGGTGTTGCTATTGGAGGCATAATATCAACACAAGCTAGTATTTGAGCTACAGCATGCTCCAAAATAATTTATTTAATAATTCATCTCTTTAAATCATCAAAATGTGGTAAGTCTTGACACCCTCTTTGGGAAGAAATGTTACCTATCAATCTCATCCAGTGATTACTCTCTTCAAATAATTTTGTTAGAATTCATTCAATCAAACAATAGTCCCTTTTTTTGATTTTTATGTGTTTGGGCTGAAAAAAAAAAAACAATAATTTATTTTTTTACTCACTTTCAGATTTGTTTCCCCATCTAAATTGGCAGTGGTAATATAGCAAGAACCTTCTGGATCATGGGAAGAAAGCATCACCATATCACAAGGAAAACTAGAATTAGCTTCAACATGGACAATGTCACCAACCTTAAAATATAAAAACAAAAATGGAGTATTTTTTATTTAAAAACATGAAACAGTACAGCTGACATTAATATTGAGTTCTGCAAGTATATTCACAGACAAGACATGTTTTTTGTTAGAGAAAGTACAATGTCTTTATTTCTTTTCATAAACATACTAATCTCTAATAAGTTAAGTCATTTAACAAATAACAGAAACTTTCATATTGCATTTTGCATATGGGATTATTGAAAAAATAAAATCACCCAAATTCTTTTCTTTGTGTGTGTGTGTGTGTGTGTGTGTGAGAGAGGGTGTAAATTAAGTATAGATTTATTGAGATAATTAAATGCGATAATATTTGTTGCTGCCACAGTAAAACGGAAAAAGTTTTGTTAAAGTGTTATATACTGAGAGATATTGAAACGAGAAGGATTAATACCTAAAACCTGTGGGAAGAATTGAAGATTTAATTCACACAAAAAAGACTTGAATTGTATGTTGAGCGGTTTGAACAATGTAAAAGTGACCCAGACTTAGAGGACAATGATGATTGACATGTGTTCTATGCAGCTGAAAATGCGAAAATTTCATTTTTTGTAAACAACAAATTTGGAGTTGATTCCTCTGGTTGAAAGTTGAGTTGAGATACCAGGAAGGGCTGGATAAGCCACCCATGCTCACAGAAGGGATTTAGTGAGAAGTAATAATATGAGAGAGTGAAAGAAGGGAATTCCCCAGAATTATCGAATTTTCTTACTTCACTAGTTTGGGTGAATGTCCATAAATATGAATGCGCAAAACGAATTAGATGAGAAGAGAGAAGAGAGGCAGAAGAGAGACAGAGACAGGAGAGACAGAGACAGGAGAGAGATGGCAGAGAATTCATCCCAGCCACCAGTCATGATACACCCCACGTGACAGCCTGTCAAAGAACCCCCCGCTCCCCGAATTCAGCCTTATGCTGAACTTTGCCAAAACCGCAACCCAAAGTTTACCAAGTCAACAATAATATCACTTCCAATTTAGACGCAGGTTGGGCTGATAATTAATTGCATGCAAACTCTGATATAACCAATCATTGTACGAAGGACTGATATAAAAACAGTATTTAATTTTTGTTCAATTTATTCGAATGTTATTTTTTTTCTGTACATCTTCACCCTACTTGGACCTGGCCAACATGAAGATACCTGCAATGATTTGATCTTGGTGTCCTTATGATCAAACTTAAATCACAATGTGGGATAGGGTAGGTCTGAGATTGAAGTGATCTTCATTGATCAGCCACTGTGTTCGAAGTCTTGGACAACTAGGGAGGGTGTTCTATGATTACATAAGGAGAAAAAAATCTGTTTTTTTTTTTAAATGGGAAATTATCTTACAAAATGGGAAATTATCTTGCAAAAAAAAAAGTAAAGGTTTTGTAAAATAATTTGAACAATGCAAAGTAACTTTTTATAAACTTTATGGTTTGAACAATGACAAGTAAGTTTTACCAATTTTTTCTTAAAATGCATATTTTGAATAATAATAAGAACCACTTATTTCTAAGTTTTAAGAAAAAAATGTTAAAAGGTCAAAGGTTCTAGACAAAACACCAATTTAGATGAATTATATTAAACATACATAAGAAAAATCATTGTATATATTTCAAGATAAATGTCTTAAGTAGACAAGTAATATATATGTAAAATCTACATGGCAAACAACAAAGTCACTATCACTTACCTTGATATTCATTGATTTGATGCCAATTAACTGATCATTTCTTATAACGTTCACCTGTTGATTATTAACCTCATCGTCAGCTTTGTGTCGCAACCAATCTTCATATCCCTATTACAAAGCAAAAAAGCAGTCTTTTAGAATACTATCATGAAACACATGGTTTCACAAAAATATACAGTATTAAAAGCGGCTCAATCACAAAACTTTTATTAGTATGCAACAAAGTTTAAGACTCTAGATTTGCAGATTAATTGATGAGATTTGTTGTGAAAAAAAAATATTCTTATTTTTAAGTGAGTAATTGTCAAACCAGTCATAGCCACTTAGTATAAATGGCATTGAATCTATACACATCTATGTGTTAACCTAATATTTATAGACAACCAGTACATAAATCTATCTTTTAAATTATCAATACAGCCACGTCTTGCAATTTATTACAAGCAGAATATTAATGAACCTATTGTTTTTTAATTGTTGTGAAGAGAACCATTTCTAAAGAAATTAATCAATGTACTTGTCTTCATTAGCATGTCCAATATCCTAATCCAATTAACTTTGTCATTTTTACTTAAGACTTATTTGCAGAAGTATCTACTTATAAATTACATACTGTAATAAAAGACCCGGAACAGTGTAACCCAAATTAGGCTTTATTCCACATAATAGAACAGTTAGTACAAACAAAACTATTTATAAGCAGGCACAGTCCATTTTTGGGGATAGGCGGGGGGGGGTGAGAGAAGGAACGCTCACTATACATACTCTTTATCTTTACAAACACATAAATGATAAAAACAAACATAAACATGTACACTCTTTCCCACACACAGTGGATAGGTAAAAATCTAGTGAACTTGTAAAACTATTTGATGTCTAATAGAAAAATATAAGTACAATATACTAATATTACAAATCATTGTGTTCTTGCTCAAAAAAGAAAAAAAAAAAACATTTTCAAGCCACCATTTTCAAAATCTCATGTTGTCTTGATTTATGAATATGAAACTATCAAGTTTCTTTGAAATTTATCAAACTGTTTTTGAGTCATACAATAGGATCTATTTGAATAATTCTTTGAAAATGCTATCACAAAAGAAGAGAGTTAAAATGATCTATTTCATACTCAGATATTTGGGCTAACTTTACAAATGCTGACATATAGCCTTGAATTATAAAATCATAAAAAAACATTCTAAATGTACTTCATGTAAAACATATGAAAGATTTTTAAAAAGAGAAAATGAAACAATAAATAATAGAGCATATGTTGAAAACCATAGAAATATAAAATTTCTAATAAAACCCTCATATCACATTTTTGTTTACTTTTTGATTTTGCAATTAACTGTAATTGTGATTGTCTTTTTAGATAAGATTTTACTAAATCAGCATCTTTTATAATTATCTCTTTTGATCCTATAAACAGGTTTTGTATTGACTGAATTCCTTGTAAGATATCAGAAATTTCTGTAAAATATCTATTTCATTAAGTTACAAAGAGAATATTTTTTATTTAAAGGTAGCTAATAATTGTAATAATCTGAGAAAAAACTGTAATATGTCCGTCAACATTTTTTAGGAATATGTATAATAATTAGAATAAAAGATGGCATCATCTTAACAAATTCTCAAGGAACATGTGTAAGACATTAAATTTCAGTTTAGTTCAACCTATGATCTCTGTGTTTGCTAGGGTTCCATACTGAATAATTGCCCTTTATTAGGTCAGAGGAAATTTGTTGAAGGCACCGTTTCCCTCTCCAAGTAATATATGACAGGTTTTACTAGGTTACATGGTACCAGCATCAAGGAGTATTCTCCGAACTCACCTATTATTAGAGTGGTTTTCTGTTGCCTTCTCCATGCTTTTGAATTTAGGGCAGTTCTTCTCTTCTGGATGCCAACCAAGGCTATAGAGCTCAGTCTACTCTGATATTTAACCCGTAACTTGTAGGAGATGAGATGGATTCATGTCTTTCACAAGAGCATTATTGCAAAAGTGAACACAAAAGAATTTGAACTTATCTTGCCAATCTATTTTCTGCATCACTAACCATTAAGCTACCTGCACATCCAGGTAAGACATTGATAAGCACAGATTCTGAAGATAACTGTATGGCCTCAACTTGAATTTTAAATATAGCTAGTTTTTTTTTTATTTAGCAAACAGAATTGAAGTTGGAACAATAAGTAGTAAAAATATGAATTTTGGAAAGTGACACATAAAATTTTATCTTTCATTTCTTTCAGTTTTGTTTCACTTTTAAAAGACCAGAACAAAATTCATTTGAACGTTCTAACACATCTAATTAGATTGGTAATAACCCAAAATACTAACAAGTTAATTCTGCTTTTAGTTAGATAGATTTTACTCAATACAAAATACAGTTTGGACTAAGTGGATATAAATCAACAGTTGACAAAAATTCCCTCTCTAATATAGATTCATAGATTTTCCATAAAAAAGATTTCAATATTCTGATTAATCAGACATTAGAAAATTATTTTGTAAAGATTTTGATTTAATTCTTCCTGCAGTATTTTTCTAAGATTAAAAAAACTTTCTGAAATTACTTATGAACAAAATGCATTCAAACAATGAAAAGAATTTTAGGATACTGGGAAATTGAAAAATACATGGACTTTTAAACAAAGACATATAAATATATTAAGGGGTGTGTGTGGAGGGTATGTATTCTTTAACTGTTTTCCACATTTAAAGTAAAGCCATCTACAAAAATATATAAAAATGTCTACCCTTTGTGATTCAGGTGCAGATTTGTACTGAGTCAACAATTCATCTTGGAATACTGGTTTGAATAATTATTTTTAACTTGATTCTTATTGGTCAATTCATGAATATTCATTTATCAATATCCTGAGCTCATGAAAAAATATCTTTGTCCAGACCTCATCATTTTTTTTTTTTTATAAAGCTTTCCCTAAAGCAAAAAGGTATATTTTCTTAATTTATTATTTTAATTTTTTTAGAAACTAAAATTAATCTTCATTTAGAATTTATTTTATAATAAAAGTAGAAAAAAGCTGATAGCAAATTATTTGGAGTCAAGATGTTTATAGAAATATATAATTTTTTAATATGTTTACCAATGTAAGTGTAAATGTACAAAAACTAGCCATGGACTAAAAGCATTATGTAAATCATTTTCCTAATGACAATGTTGGTACATTGCTTAAACACAAGGCAACATTTAAATATTCATGTTTAAATAATATACTACTAAATATAAAAATCAAATCATTAAAGAAATCAAAGGTAAAACATGGCCTATACTACTAAATTATGGTAGTTAAAACTGTCACAATGTAAAAGAAAAGGATATCTCATAATATGAAGTAAGTATACAACATTTGGGTTGTTTCATTACTATGGTGATATCATAACTGATTATTTCCTATTTTAAAAAATAGACCTTGTTCTGGGAGTAGAGAGTGGAGTCATTATAAACAAGAGTGAAAGACACAGGTTGATTATGAGTGACACACAGTGAACTGTAATTACATTTTAAGTAACCAGAAATTCTTTGTAACAGTGCAATCAGAGAACAAGGATGCAAATATACACAAGATTTGATGCCAATGAAAAATCATGTAAGGCAAAATCAGCTTTTTTATATTACTGACAAAATAGTCACCTTCAGAGACTTACTCTTGGAACCACAGACACTTATCTCAGTGTTCCTTCCATTTTTCAAAATTCTCTTTCAGGATTACCATCAGCTGTCTTATCATGGTCTCCTTAACCTTGCCCATGTAGTTTAAGGGGCAATTTTAGCTTTGGAAAATGCCAGAAGTTACAGTCTAGTTAATCTGGGCAGTAGGAGTGAGGGCTGACTGACTAGAGTGATATGATTCTTTGCCAAAAACCTAGCAGAAGATGTAAAGAATCTTCTTACTTGCTCATTGTGAATACAACACTTATACAATACAAAAGCACAATATTGTCTCCCTGCTAACTAATTCATTATGTGCAATAATATTGCTTTGTTTGATTGCCACGTAACAGCAAGGCTGCACAACCAGTCAGTGAAGTATTCAAAATGGCTGAACATTTTGTTTCAGACACACCTATTACATATTATTATAACCATGTTTGTAGCAAAAGAATTCTTCAGGTTGTTATTCTTAAATCAGAAAATATTTAAATAACATTTAAAAGTTTTTCACTTTTTGTTATTTCTTTTATGCACTGAATAACTAAAGTTTTAGCACAACATCAAAAATTACTATTCATTAACCAATTGATTTTACATTTTATGATTTTAAACTCCACATGACATAAAATATGTCAGATCAGGTCACAGGTCTTAAAAGTCATTGGGATTGTTGGGGATCCACATATAATGTAGCAATATCAGCAGACCTTGAATTTCTTTTTTTTCTTCTAAAAAAGTTTCCACCTCAAGACAAGCCCAGTTACCCATTTAACTCATAGCTAGGAGGAAAAGATATGGATTGATACCATTCCCAAAGCTATTTGTATGAAAGTGAATATAACCTCTGGTAAAATTTGAACTAGGTTCACCAATTTCACTATAGGGATATAGAAGGTGTGTATCTCCCTTTGGTGTGTCACATGGTCACATGATGGGCTGCTTAGTGATGTCACTCCATACAGTGAAGGAATTGGCAGTCAAATTCATGTGAGGTTGCTTTTTTGACTCTGGGCCAAAGGGCCCAGGCTGAGGTTAAATCTGCCTCCCCTACAGCTTACAAGTCCATGAACCATTTCTCATTGAGAATATATCTTTCCCAGATATAGAATGAAACTCCAGCTTGCAGTCCTCAATTTGGGGAAAACCCAAGACTTGCTGTTTCCCATTCATGGAATATGTCCTTGTTTGGAACATAAGTGAATCTAGCCCATTTGAATCTGGAGTCCTAATCATGGCTTCTCCAGATACAAGAGTATCTCCAAATTAAATGTAAAACCCTTTCTTTTTCTTATTCCTTACACTCTGCTTTGCTGTATAGATATATGTGATATATTATTCTCTGAGTGGGACATGCATATATATGTAGTATATCATTTGTGTATGTGTTAGTAATATCTGAGAACAAAGCATGTTTGTCATTCTTTTTCCTTTTAGCCATTCTGTTCTGTTAGTGAACTATGGTGTTATTATATCACAGGTGTAATAATGTCCATGATGGGGATAATACAAGTGGGAGAATAAATTTTTCTTCCATAGCTCTCTCCCATTACATCATTTTTCAAGTTGCTAACAGTTACACTATCCACACATCCAGGTTGACATGTTCATGGAATAGTTCTAAATTAATGAGAACATTCTGAGGGCATGATTGATAAATTAATGACAGAACTATCTTATATTCTTCAAAGTATTCTTTAACCAAAACACAATATTTGCACCCATGAAAGCAATATTAGAATACATTTTTTTTTCAAGAATTAAGAGAATACTGCAGTAACCCCCATTATCTCCATGACTGATTGTCTAACCCCAAAATATTGAGAGACCCAAGTAAAATGTATCAGTCTTTTCTAGTGACAGAAAAATATGAACTCTTAGTATTTGTGTACTGCAAAGGTCAAATTAATTTTTGTTAAAATTTTTAACACAGATTTTTCATTTTTAACCATTCATGAGAGATATAAATAAAAATATAGGGGACAGTTTGCTTGCTTTCCAAAATATTTGTTTAATTTTTTAAACTTCACCATTCCTTTTAAAGTTCATCATCATCAGCCATTTTAAATCAACTACAGGACAAAGGCTTTACACAAATACTTCCATGCTATTTTCTGCCATTTCTTACCAGTAAATCCCTCTATCTCATTTCACCATTTTCTATTTTCTTATGGCATTTGCTGTCCATTGAGTACCGATTAATACAATTTTCACTTCATTTATTATTATTCTCACTATGTTTCCTGATCAACTCCATTTTTGTTTATTCTTGCATCTTGTAACATTCAAAATCTGAAAGGTAAACATATGGTATGATTTTATCTTTCTACATTTCTTTAAAGATCTTAACAGATTTCTAATGATTTCCTCACACAAAAGCAGAAATTAATCAATGATTCCAGTTATATTCCTTATTACCATTGTACTATTCTTAACAAAAAATTATTAACAGTAAGTTGTAATTAACTTACAATGTGAGCAAACTGCAGAACCCATCATTTCTAAATAACTGAAAGATAAGAGACAACATATAGAATTAACTATTGAAAAAAATCCCCAATCATTGGAAGATTCAATTATAGAGATTTATAAATACTAAGTAACAAATTAGCAGTAATAATTTATTTTAAAATATAAAGAAAATTCTAATTTTTAACCGAAAATGTAAAAAAGGCTCATTGTAAGAACAGTTGGGGAAACATGATAAGTATTGATATGTGAAAGTATCAAACAACGTACCTGTTTTATGGTTGTGACAGACACCACAAATACTAAAGGAAGAACGCTTGTGGCTGGACTTACTGGAGTGTCAATTAAAAACTGAAATATATAAAAAAAAAAGCAGTTGTCTTCTTAGTGAGGAGCTAAATATTTCAAGTCATGATGACTAATATATCATGATTTATTATTAATAATTATAAACTAGTTTATTGCTCAATTTAATTCTTCTTATCAGGCTTTGGAAATATTCATTCACTTAAAATTCATTCTAAAACATACCATAAAGGAGAGAGATTATGATAAATTGTGTAAGTAGAGTTTGAAGAAGCAGAGATATTTAAAAATAAATGTTATGTCAGCATTGAAAAGAACTTCAGTGAATTTATTTTATTTTTTTGCAATGATGTTCATCCTGTACAAGGTCCATGGGCCACTCAAAGTAGTGGGTTACAGAGTAAGAAGCACAACTTATGTGGGTATGAGGGGAAGGTAACAGCTAACCCTAGATTTGAACAGGTTAATTTTGTAGTGATTGGGGAAGCATCATCCTGGGAGTTGGTTCCACAAAGCAGTGATTCATAGGAAGAAGTTGCTCAAGTGAAACTTACACCAAAAATTCACCAAAAGAATACAAAGAGAACAAGGGTGGTTTGCTACATGGTGGATCTTAGCCATGAAGGTTAAGACTGCTTGAACTATGGAATGTAATTTGTCCAAACACTTTACATGGAAATAGTAACAGAGTAGTGAGAAACTTGTGATGTCTCATCTGTGAGAAAGGTGTTATAGGGTGGAAAATAATTTGTTCCCCACAAGGGCGCAGAGACACTTAATGTCTGTTTATATTTTTTGAGATGAGGTATTGCAATTATTTACACTGTTCGGACTGTTGTACTCATCTTTGTTGTAATTAATGGCAAGTTTTATTTTACAATGGGCATTAATGGGATAACAAATATAAGAAAGAAGCACAGCACTAATTGTTATTTACATGTTATTTGGAACATTTTGCAATTGGGCCCCAAAAAGTGAATAGCAAGAGTAAGAAATAAATTTTAGTTTTTGTTTCTTTTTTTTTTCATTTTGAAAACAATATTTAGAATTGTGGAGGGTTTTCTCATTTGCTAAGAAATAATAAAAAATAAACATATTGTGAAAAATTTTCCCAGTTGTGTGCGTGTTTGTACTCAACAGTGTGAGTGGAATGAAGAAAAATCCCAAAGCTTGAAAAATAACTATTCAACAGCTTTTATTTCTGGTTGAAAAGGAATGCAAAATAGGAGTATTTTGTGGGAAAAAAGTAGGAATTCCCAGTTAATGAAGCTCTTGGGTTTAGTAGTTGTTTTTGCTGAGAGATTCCTCCACTAGTTCCCATGGGAGGAATGAGAAATCTGGCTGCTTGGTGATGTGATTTCATATAGTGACAAAAGTAGCAGTAAGCTTATTGGTGTCAAGACACATGTGTTTGTTCATCCTGCCCAGGCTAGCCAGCTGCCAAATGGCATAACTTACATCATTCCTAGATATAGAAAGAAACCCTGGTTTGCAGTCCTCAATTTGGAAAAACCTGAGACTTGCCATTTCCCCTTTATGTAATATGTCCTCACCTGGGACACAGTAGATGAATCCAGCCGGTTTGAGTCTGGAGTCCTAAACATGGCTTCTCCAGAAACATAGAAGAATCTCCATATATTTAAGACCCTTCCCTATTGTTTTTCCTTACATCCTGCTTACTGTGTAGATATGTTGTTTTTTCTCTGCATGGGGCATGCATATAAATATATATATATATATATATATATATATATATATATATATATATATATATATATTATATATATGTTTTTAGTGGTATATAAAAGATTTCCCAAGAAAAAAAGATGTTTGCCATTTCTTTTCCTTTCAGCTATTCCGTTTTGCTCATAAACTACAGTGTTATTATATCACAGATATAATAATGCCCATAATGGGGGAAATACAAATGGGAGAATAAACTTTTTTTGATATCTCTCCCATTATACACTTTTTTATCAAATTTCATCAGTTTTCATTTTTTCCCCATCAACAGTATAACTAAAAAAAAGAACATAACATAAATGTCTCAAAGTCATTCTTGGATTATTAAGGTGGCATGTGATTGTGTGTAAGATCAACTTTTTTTTCATTTTTGGTCATCCATACCTCAGTTGGCGCATAAGACAGTTGTAAATTTAAGCAGGAATTCATAACATATAAGTAAAGAAAAGTGACTTTATATCCACTTGATCTTTGAACTGAGTTAACAAATAATGAGCACTTGCTGTTAACAAATGTATATTTTACTAAATTTTAAGTAAAAAATCATATGTAATTATATTTGTCATCATTAAATTAATTTTCATCAAAAGCAGTTTTATAAATGCTAGTCTATTTTTGGAAAGATTAGACATCATAGTCAAGTGTAATGATAGTAGATTTGGATTAGCAAAAATTGATATTAAAAAGAGTCTATACAAGCGTAATTTTTTTTTTTAATAACCAGCTTTACACTATTTTCTGGCAATTCTGGCAATTAAAACAAAAGTTAAAACTTCAAAGAAGATATTTAAATTATTTCAATATACTTTAAAATTTTCAGAAAATATTTAATCATTGTTACAATTTGTAACGTTTTTGGCATCTACTTAGTAAAGATATTATTACACTATTTTATACAGACTGTACGTATATCATTTACATTCTTGAATAGGAAGAAAAACATAGCATGACATTTTTTATGCATTACAAAGCAAAATATACTGGCTTTTGTATATAGATTTATTACATGTTGCTTTTAGGAACAAGATATTTTATTTTCTTTTGTTATATCAGATACTTCTGCATATTTACGCAAACAACATTACTAGTATATAATGCAAACTCATGGCAACTACAACCAGTACTGAACAAACAAGTCAAGTTTCAATAATAACTCCCAAGAGATCTACTTTATTAAATATTAAAACAAAAATAGATCACATTCTATACTGACTTTGACAGGTGTATTATTTAATATATCATGAAAATAGTCTGAAATCAATAATGAACCAATTTGTTTCTTCCTTTGTTTCTTCCTTTGTTTCTGTATTTAAAAGGTAGAATATCATATGTGTAAAAATTTCAGATAGAGTATATCTGTAAAAGGACAATATGAATAAAGACAAAAAGAAAACTCATCTTAGCTAATGTGTCCTTGATAAAGTTCCCCAGAGGATAAAATTTTCCTTTTGTTTTTATTCAGAATAACATATGTTACTAAATGTTTAACCTGTATTAGTAACTGATATATTTTACTCAATACCAATAACATTTGTGTTTGTGTCAGATCAAATATAAACGAGAGAATGTTTATAATGTGGTCTGCTGAAAATATATCCTTGTTGTATTAATTTGTCAATGGATTTAATATTCACATGCATCATAATTTGAATAATCTTCAAACTATTCAAGATGTTTGAATCAGTTTGAACCCCCAGTCAAAAAAAAAAACAAAAAAAAATATACAATATAAAGCTGATAAAGTGACTATCATTTTGAATCTTTTAGTCTTTCATTTTTTATCATTATCGACAAAATTACATGCATTTATCTGAGAAGTATAAAGGCCACAGCTTCACCATGTTAGGTCTTGTTGTTGTGAGTGCTGTGGTTTCTGTAACAAGTTGATTTTATGGGTTGGAGTTGCTAACATCATACTCAACTGGTTTTGAATTAAGAGCTTTCTCTTAGACTGTTTGCTAGAGAGCCCAGTCTGCTTTCATATTAAGACATAGCTGGGTTGAGAATAGATAGGAGTCTATTTATTCATTCCACAAG